>ML993867.1:0-145334 GCA_010093945.1 Delitschia confertaspora ATCC 74209
CCTCCTCCTGTACGCCTAACTTTCGGTCTTTCTTACCAATTCTATATAGTCTCCAGCTGTCTGTCCCTTGAATCGCCACAGAAATGAAATGAGGAATGTGGAGACAAAACCGATTAAGAGCACCAGCTTAGGAAAACTCAGAACGTCGGTCTCTGTGAAAGGAACTTGCGGGAAAGAAAGACTGGAATTGTGCATTTGGATATCCGAAAATTTAGGAAAACGGAGTGATTATAACCGAAAGGTACCTAGGGAAGTAGCAGAGACCGTGCTTATGTAAAGCGTTGAATTTGAATAGTGAAAGGGTTGTCACTTGGAATTGAGGCGAGACTTGATCATCGACAGGTCGGCCCGGATTGGGAAGTTAAACTCACAAGAAATTTCGAGGCAACATATTTATCCGCTGAACGGTTGAAGATTTGCAACCTTATAAGAGCAACCGAACATAAGCTTGTAGAAAACTGCTTAGTCCAACCAGCCTATAATGAGGTAGGAAATCTCGCAGATTAGCACCAGTGAAGTCGAGGAAATATTTTGTGAGTAAAACGGTCATGGCGGTGAAAACCCTTGTTTTTATATAAAGGAGGTCGGCGGGTCATGCCGAAAGCCCAGACAGGATGAAAGATTGTTTTGATTCTACCTGCGACAGAAATCTGGCGGCGACGTCTGAGTTGCCCCTCTCGAATATCAACGGCTTAGCCCTGTTTTGCTTTGCCGTCCGAACGAAGGTCACCAGGAACCGCGTCACGGTAGGTGGGTATTGACAGCAAATCCTCTAGATGTGAGTGAGCTCAGCAAAAATGATTATCATATAGGTTCCAGATGAAGAAGTTTGGCATGAGGCAGTAGGAATTTGCAGAAACTGAGCAGAGAAGTTCCCTAACAATGAAAAGAAGATATTGCTGTGAAAGAAAGAAGGGATCTTTGATGGATGAAGGGAACGGTGGTTTGATGGATAGACTTTGAGGAAAAACTCTTCCATGATGTTATGAATTCAGCAGAGAAAGATGACGAAGGAGAGAATAATAAAGTGTAGAGAACCAATTGTATTTGACAAGCAAACTCAGTGAGGTATGCAATACGCGACCAGAACTCACAAAGAAAGAGCCCCCGCTACCCACCACTTCCCTACCGGGTCACAGTTACAATGATAACCCACCCGAGCCCCTTAGAGGGACCTCAGGAAAACTACATGCAAACCCGCCCATCGAACGGCCCTGAAAATCAACCAGGAAAGAAAATAAAACATTAACCATAAATTCCATCATAAGGGAAGCACAATCGCCCCCGCCCCCCTTTTCCCTTTCCCTACAGGGTAAAATCCAGCGTTGCATATATCCCAACAGTTTGGCCCGTCAAAAAAAAAAAAAAAAAAGAAGATACGTGAAAGAAACCCCCATACATCCACAAAATATACCCGGGAGAATATGTACTTTTACAGAAAAACCATTAACCGAAATGCTAAAGAAAATCAAAGACCATAGAAGGTGCCTCCTTTGTCCTCGTACCATTGCCCAATTAGCACCAGTCCCGGGCATAAATTGCACCCATCCATTGTCCCTGTGTTTGGCCCTCATCCCTCGCCTGCAAGGCCCACTGATTCCAGTTGTCACCCGCGTGAAAAGCCGCGATATCAACGCCACCAAAGCGGGTCTCTGGAGACATGTTGTTGTACCAAGCCTCTTTCGCTGCAGGCGAGAACTTGCCAGCGGACTGCGTGGCCATCAAAGCAGCGTGTTGCTGTTGAGGCGTATTCACACTCGCGTCCGTCATATTCTGCTGGAGACTCAATGAAGCTCGTTGCGCGGATTCGGTAGCAGCGTTCGGTGGATACGATTGTATGTGACCTAGTGCATTTGCCCCGTTCGAGTTATGTGGCGAGTACTGTTGGCTAAACTCTGGATGCGTCGGTACTGATGAAGCCTGCGACGGCGACGGGACATGTTGATGGTAGTGATTGGGTATGGCCCCGTTCAGGATAGGAGCGCTGTTACTCCCACCCGCCCTTGTGGCTATTATATTGATAGCATTCCACCTGTCTTGACGTGCCGAGGCGCTTTCCTGGGTCTCGTCTACCACATCCATGTTCTCGCTCTTCACGGCTGCGCTGCCGGTCTCGCTGGGTTCAGAAAGACCATGACCTAGACGGGCATTGAGGCCGTCGGAATCGGCATCATGCATATCGAGGTCTTCGTCTTCGAGGTCGCCGAATTCTTTAAAGATTTTCTCAAACTGCTTATACTCCTCCAGGCCGCCACCAACACCACCCTCACGTAGGCTGAGGTGTCGGTAGGACTCCGATGAGCTGCCACTCTCGGATGAGGCTTCAAGAGAGCGCGAGGCCCGATGAAAATCCTTCTTAAACTTAGTGAAGTAATTGTAAACTCGTTTGATAGTCCTGCACCAGCCATCGGCCATCTGGAGGCGCTTCGCCATTTCACCTGTTAACTCCAAAGCTTTTTGGACTGCTTCAGATCCACTTTTATCAGCAGGTGTAGATGATCCGTTAGGCATTCTTTGCATACGCGTGCACATAAAACCATTAGGATCCATCTTTGGGAAACTGATACAGTATACTCCTTTTGACTTATTAGCATATGGGGCCTAAAAAATTGCGGATGTTGGGGAGAACCTACCACAAAACGCTGCGGTATAGATAGCGAATCCCACAATAGGTGTCTCAACCAACACTTGCCACTCCTGGCACGTACGTACAAGGTCTACAAGGTCCCTTGCAGCCTTGAACAATTCGCGAGCACTATCGTCCCAGAAACCGGGAGGGATGTGGTACTCATCTGGTGGAAACAAGGGAGGGTCGAGGGGGCCTTGCGGTTTGGAACATCGTATAGGAATGAACGGGACATATTCTCGATGCAGAAAAATGATGCAGAGCAGATGAACTACATGAATTAGGGTGTAGGGTGTCGAGGTCCGAGAAGCGATGTGAGCAGAGATGTTTGCTTGAGTAAGTGTAAGATGACGGGGCAATGAATCCATGAAAGCGGAAAGTTGACGCTGGTAGTTATAGAACTTGGATCGATGATCCCAAGGGGGATGCTTTTCGACTCTAACACTGGGTCAGTCTGATGTAGGAAAGACATGTTTGGAGAATATACCGTCGACCACCTGCGATGGACCATTTCGCAACATCATGATAGAGGTCAAACACCTTGATGAAGCGACTAAGCAAGCCCTCGTCCGGTCCCACTTCCCAGCGTGTATTATCATCGCTGTTGCGTCCTGGATCGCCATGAGAACCATAAGAGCCGTTTCTCATTTCTTGGCCGCGTTCTGGGTCCCCGTTCCGCGTCACGAGCATGCCAGAAGATCTGCGCTGGTTTTGTATTTCGGCACGGCCCGCTACTCCATCCATTTCGTCCCCCAGCACAGATGTCCTGACCTTCTCACCAAACATAAAAGCGCGTTCGCTACTAGGCAGTTGGATCCTCAGTTCTTCGACTCTTAACATAGTAGGTCGATATTTCCCGCCGCTTAGATAGCGGTCCATTATGAAGCAGCTCCAGAAAGTTCGGCGTCGTATTTCCTGTTCAATAAATTCGTCGCTTTTATTTAAAATCGTGTTCCGGCTAAGTCGATCCGGCTTTACCCCCAACTGATGAACTTCTGGGCTCAAAGCCAGGGAAACAGACTGTGGCATGTCGTCCAACTCCTGTTCAAATTGGAGACCGAGGGCTTGGGCCATCCGTATCGCGTGACCGATCGATTGCCATGCTGTTAGACCCTGATTCATTCCCCAGTCATGGAAACCGACCATTAGATGAGACTGAACGCGTTCCAGTGTGGCCGGAGCGAACATGTCCATGTACGATCGGGCAGCAGTCGCGTAATACTCTGAGGCGACAATGGGGTTACTCCGGCGATTTTGCGTCGGCGGGGAATGATGCGCCACTATGGCCGGATGGAACCGGGCAGTGAGCGCTAGAAAAGAGAGTAACAACATCGGTGAAGCCGAAGGATGACGAGGAGGCTCTGGTTTAGTGTTGTATGCTTCCCCTGGAGGGGACTGTAGACTGGTTTGACGAAGATGATTGAGAAAAGTAGGGGTATGCAAGAAAGGGAAATCCGTTGAGAAATGCTGTTGGAAGATATCAAACTGCGACGGGTTAGTTGTTGTATGCAACGGCAACATCTCGGGTGCGTACCAGCTCCTGCCACACTTTCGGGGTGAGAAGTGTTGCATCCAGTGCGTCCAGGAGAGGGCGGGCGCTCTCCTTGTTGGAATTACTAGGAGCTATTGCTCTCTTGGGCCGAGCTCGTCTGGGTGTCTGTCGAGGTTAGATCAGTACTCCCGGAGTTGGGGGTTTGCTGGAGATCGGTCCTATCCAGAGAGCATAAAGAAACCCAAACTCGAATGCATGTCCTACACCCACAGCTATGCTCAACAAGGCATACGCGCTTCATACCGTATGAAGGAAAATACGTAAGGCCAAACTTACTTCGCCTGGGGTTGTTCCACCCCTAGAGGGGTGGCTTCCCATCAAACTCTCCCTCCTCGAGACGCCTCCTCCGACAGCCGGCGGCGGGTATGTACATTGTCTCCCGGACGACTCGCAGGCTCTGCAGGTTGTGTTGACGCCATTGTTAACACATTTGGTCTTGCTCCGTCGACAGCGCGCGCATGCGATGGAGGACCTCATACGAGGCTGCTCCGGACGCCGCGCGCCGCCCTCGGATTGACGTCCCTCAACGTGCGCGGGGGTAAGAGGAGTAGGAAAGGAGTGAGGAGAAAGTTGCTGAGAAGGGGACGGAAGGCTTTGTGAAGGCAACGCCGGGACTCGCGATGCCGAATTGTACGGGTTCTCGTTGGCTTGGATGCTGGACGCCGGGCCGGAAGACTGGGAGGGATCTGAGGAATTAATTTTGGCGGTATTGCTCGTTTCCTGAAGTGGTACAGATTCGAACGCTCAGAGGTATGTGCCTCTGTCAGCGTCCCTCTGCTCTTATCTCGTTCAGCGTGTCGGGTGGAGGTGGTGCTGCTGAGGCAGGATGGTGGTGGCGGGCCTGGCAGATGAGGCACAGCAGCCAATTGGAGACAGCACACGACTCCAAGATTGGGGGGGATACGGGTGTCTGGGGGCCGGCTGTTCGCGGAATTGGTGTGAGGAGAGGCTCACTCGTATTCGCCGTCTTGTCTTTGTGTAGTAGAGTTGTCGGCACGGCGATGGGGGGAGCGAGTGCTGGTGGGGAGAGCGGGTGCGGGAGGGTTTGATGGGGGGGAGGTTTGGCAGCGTCGGCTCACAGTTCGCAACGGGGGCAGGAAAGGGCACTTTAGGGGCGCATTCGGTACTTTGATGTATTGTGCCTAAGAAATAAACGACCGGGAAAGGCTGACGACGAGCCCTTGTGAGTCCGAAAGAGCCATCGGATGTAACGGGCTTGGATCGACGACGAGAGACACGAGCCGCCTGTCTTCAACACGCTTTGCTTGTTTATTGTTCAAGGTTGCAAGTCGCTGGCCCCATCCCTTGCACCTCACGACCTAAACACTTACAGAACATACATAAATGATACACCACTCACAACCCTTCTGCTCTTCGAATACGCCATCTTGGAAATATTATCATGCCTGTCCGCGCATGCCAGCACAGCTTCTCGCCCAGTCTTACCATTCTGAGTGCGCAGAACTGCAGCCTGAATTGCCTTCTCTCCCTCTTCTATCTTGTCATCAAATACTCCTCCCTCCCCTCCCGCCAGAGAACTGTACTAAACGGTCCGTTTGACGGTGCCCGGCCCGATGCATGAGAATTTGATAACCTTGAAGGGTTATCCGGATTTAGTGCGCTCCGAAGCAATCATATAGGCGTTGAGGGAGAGTGTAGCGTCAAATATCTCGAGTCTCCCATCAGTTTCCTCCTCTCTTACCACCTGTGCCACTTTGCACCTTAACTTCGCCACAAGACATCTTCGCTGTATCCTTCCTCCTGCGCGGTTCACCGATCATAATCGACCTCTCAGAGTGCTTTAGCCGACGACGCCGGAATGCAGCAAACAGCGCCCGCATTGAGCATCCCGACGCTGCCCGCTAATCGCTCATGGCATGAGAGAAGAGACTCGTCGGCGCCGTTCGGAGCATCGGCAAATCTACTCGATCAGTCTTTGTTACCAGAGACATTCAGTGCTAGCTCTGCTCAGTTGAACATTTTGTACTGCTCTCGAATCTCTAGTCGACGGTGTCGGTCAAAGAGAGGATCGAGGCACATGTACGAGGTCTTCCATCCCCTTGACCATTCAGAAAAGCCCTTGTATAGATGACGGCGAGAGCAGCCGAACTTCCTCAACAAGTTCTCACTACAAGCATTGAACCTCCTGTTGAGCTTTATG
Organism: Delitschia confertaspora ATCC 74209; assembly: GCA_010093945.1. Taxonomy (NCBI): domain Eukaryota; kingdom Fungi; phylum Ascomycota; class Dothideomycetes; order Pleosporales; family Delitschiaceae; genus Delitschia; species Delitschia confertaspora. The sequence goes on from ML993867.1 coordinate 6,340, forward strand.
CTTGGCAGTGAACTTTAAAACGCCGTACTGGCCGTGGAGTTAACGACGTCAAATCTTTGACGAAGCCTTCATCGAAAAGTCTAGATGCTGCATCTACCGGTACTACCTATGCAATGCATGTCATTGTTTTGGAAAATTAGGTTTCCCAGCATCAACGAGGTCAGTTTAAAGACATGCGAGCAATGGTGGAGTACTCCGGGAGAACTATCAAGGTCGCTTATGATTGGCTGTCCGCGTAATCCTCATACTGGGGTTGATGCAGCAGTTCTCCCCGGATATAGTTTTCGACCACACTCTTCTTTATAATCCCTTCCGCTGGCTGTCACAGGCCTTCTACTGCTCACCATCCCCTCAAAGTCTTTAAACAACGCATTCCATGGCCCTAAAAATCGGATTCTGCTGCTTGTTTACTGTCTACATTTGCCTTTTGGAAAAACTATTCCGCCCGTCCCCTGCAATGCTTTGGATGCCGTTGCGGGGTTGATACTTTCTCACCGTTCCGACACTATGCGAGCCGATTTGGCCTCATGACGGATTTGAGGCCTCTAGCGTTCGGAAACGTTGGTAGTGTGAAGGACAAGACGGACCATACTTCCTCACCGAGTAAGCCGATACCGATGGATGGGATACCGGTGTGCCGTTGCCGATGAAGAAGTACTTTCATATGATGATTGGGGACCTTCTTCAGCAATCTTTGCGAACGCTCGACAGCCTCGCCGGTAGCCCACTCCAAGATGTCACAGTGTCACAACAGTTCAGTTGGGCCTCCCTATATCCACTCATCCGAGTCGACCATCTCGAATAGAAAAGACAGTTCGAAAAGAGGTAGGTCAAGTAAGTGCGCATGATCCCGTTTTCTTCTATACGAGCCCCAATCGTCTGGTTTTGATACGTCATCTCTCTCCTATCCGCTTTCTCATCGCTGTGACATTCAACGACTCCCGCTTTCATGGCAGATGTTCTTGAAAGTGAAGGCACTCGCGGAGACCATTTATTTGGTTCGCCTTATATCGTGTAAGTGACACAGTGCAACATGCCCGAAGACCTAGGCCAGGTCGATGGATGTGCGTTATTGGCCTAAACCAGAACCAAACCTCACCATATGCTCCACTAGCTATGACGGCGCTCTTACAGTTCCGATATTACAAGGCTAGAGAGTCTACTGGCTCTTCAACAGTAAACATTCTTTTTTCCAAAAAGGAGAATGGAGAGGGATGTATCTTGGGGGGAAGATTGCTTATGAATGATGGTTGCCCCACTAAATCCATTCGTGATCGTTCTTCCAACCATATTGTGTGAAATAGCTGATGCAGAATATCTCCTTCAAGCCCACTTACATATATCTAGAGCCTACTGATCCTTATCCTTTCAGTATTTTCCAGACTTACCTAGCCATATTACAGTAGAGACGGTAATGCCCACCAAGTACTTCACCTTATAGTATTGGTGTTCTGGAACTCTAAGGTTGACGAACTCCTACACAAATATGGAGACCTGATACGTCCTGGGGCATCCATCCATACACGGCGAAAACCATAGTGGAACATTACAGGCAAACTGTACGCTTGAAACGTGATTGTATAACATCAATCGTGATAAGTGTTAAGAAATCGGAGAAGAAGTACCGGATTGAAGTTATTGAATGATAAGGCAAAGACCGACAGTTGGTAAGTTAGGCACTGTGGCCTGGAAAGATAAATTGCTTACTTCAGATTCTATAAGAGTCGAACATGAGAAGCAGAGAATGTCAAATCAGCCAGCGGATTCATTCCCACGATAAGCTTGTTTATTATCTAATGACACGCTAGGTGTGACTTTGGAAAGTTGATGGCTGGTCATATCACGAGGCAGCGGAATGCCATTTCAATTCACCGCTTCGCTCACTTCACTGTCTCCCAACGGCTATGCTGTGTCCATGAAAAGTTTCAGATAGCGTGATGCAGGGATAGTAGTGAAGAATCAGCAGTTTCTGGGTGAGAATAAGCATTATCAACAGGTCAGATAGCGTTGCACAGTGAGGTACCGAGTCAACACCGGTTCTTTCGCGTGCCACAAGCGAGCGTGTTGAAGCTGCTGTTGAGTGACGGTGTTGTTAGAGATTTATGACTTGAGCTGGCCATGGACGATTCATCGTGCGAACAAAAGCAGTCAACCGTGAAGCTTTTTTCGCATTGATGGGCTAACCCTGTCGTTAGGCTTGAAAGTGGGCTGCAATCCATGGAATGGCAGTGTTTTGACTTCTCCTCGTTCCCCGCCAATGACCCCCACCTGACTTCCCGCACTCAACTTTGTCGTCCCGAACTCGCTCTCTCTCTCGACTTTTAACTGTTGCCATCTTTCCTTTGCCATTCCAGATACCCTCCCTTTCGCCTTTTGTCCCGTTGAGCTGCAGGGAATAGGAGAGCTGGTTGATCAATAAAGCTTGGGGCACTCGACAGTGGCTGTGGGCACAGCAGTCCCACTACTTTTGCAACACCTGGGGCGCTCAAGAACCGAACACCTCCACACGAAACCGCCCCCCCCCCCCCCCCCCCCCCATTGCTAGTTAGCCAGAGCATCACGGAGTCGTATATTTTCCCATCGACCGACTTTCCATTGCTTTCCTCGCCGACTGCACTTCTATCGTCCGCGGCCCGAATTGGGCGCCGTCGCTCTCCGCCCTCTGCCTTATCTCGCAAGGCACTATCCCCCCTCATCCTCTGACCGAAGAGACATTTCCACGCATTTCCTCTACCCAACACCTAATAAACATCCGCCAATATGCCTAATGACGAGGTTGTCAAAGATGTCCAGCGGAAGATTGACCGCGAAAAGGCGCTCATCAATGCGGCGAACGCAATGCGACAGTCGACCAGCAATCCTGCGGTTCTTTCACGACTGGATACCCAAATCCGCGATGGACGAAGGAACATTGAATATTTTGAAGGCGCGTTGCGCGATCTTGAAATGCGGAGAATGGGCAGCGATTTGGGGAGTATGAGTCTACAGTCTTCAGGTTCTGGATCCTCTAAGAAGACGGGAAATCCTTTAACTCCGCCACCAAAAGATGGGTGGAGTAGCTACACAGCTACGGAGACTAGCAACTTTGACAATCAGGGAGGGTATAGCAATTTGGGCGGAGGACATGGGCTAATGCCACCACGCGCTCCATATGCACCCCCCCGGCCTGGCGATGGGCAGCCGAAACGACCAAACTATAGCAGACTTGGTTTGTGAATGGACTCGTCCTGTCAAGCACTGCTAACTTCTACTAGATTTGATTAAATATGATACCCCTCATCTTGGACCCCGTATTCAACTCATGCTCTCCCAGCTGGAGTTCAAGTTGAGTGTCGAGAAGCAGTACAAAGATGGAATTGAAAAGATGGTGAAGCTGTACCAGCTTGAAGGTGATCGCAAGAGCAAGGCAGATGCGGAAGCCAGGCGCATTGAAAGCAACCAGAAGATTCAACTCTTGAAACAGGCTTTGAAACGCTATGAAGACCTTCATGTTGATATTGAAGGTGCCCATGACGCAGACGGTAAGGCTCCTGGAGTTCTCCTTTCGGACATGTCCTAATCTCCCTCCGTAGATGATAGCTTAAGCATGCCAAGCCAAAGGAAGCCTCTGACAGGCCATTTGTCTCTGCGGATCCACGCCGTGGCTGATGTCGACCATGCCGCTACTGGTAGATTCAGTAGGGGACCAGAGACTTTCGTAATCATGAAAGTCGAAGATTCCTTCAAAGGCCGAACCAAAGCCACGAGGACCGATAGATGGACAGATGAATTACACGAATTTGATATCGACAAGGCCAACGAGATCGAACTCACCGTATATGACAAAGCAGGCGACCATCCTTTGCCCATTGGCATGTTATGGGTTCGAATTGCGGATATTGCAGAAGAAATGCGTCGGAAGAGAATAGAAACCGAATTGCAGAATTCAGGGTGGGTATCAGCAGATAAGATGGGCGAAGGTGGCCAATCTCGCCCTGAGCTCCAGTTTCAACCTCCTCCTGGCCAAGCCTACGCTGGCGCCGGTGGACCTGCCGCTACCGGGGTGCGACCTGCGGGTGGCCCTGGGGGAGGAGCAGCGCAGCCGCAGACAGGTCCGCTCTATATCGATTCTTGGTTCTCCTTGGAACCCGTTGGGCGCATCCAGTTGACCATGGCGTTCGGTGAGTCATTTCGCCCAATGCAGTGTTGAGGCCTTTTCCTAACCTCCCCTAGTTAAACACGCCAAAAACAAGCAGCCCTTCGACGTTGGTCTGGGTCGAAAGGGAGCTATTCGCCAGAGGAAAGAAGAGGTTCACGAACAGTACGGTCACAAGTTCGTGCAACAGCAATTCTACAACATCATGCGTTGTGCACTTTGTGGAGATTTTCTCAAGTATTCCGGTGGTATGCAGTGTGCAGATTGCAAGTATACCTGCCATAAGAAGTGCTACCACAAGGTCGTCACGAAGTGTATTACCCAATCAAATGCGGAGACCGACCCTGACGAAGCCAAACTCAACCACCGTATCCCCCATCGTTTCGAGAATTTCTCGAACATGGGTGCCAATTGGTGCTGTCATTGTGGTTATATTCTTCCGTTGGGCAGGAAGCAGAGCAAGAAGTGTTCAGGTACATCTGATCCGTGGGGTGTCAAGTTTGAGTCACTGACATGTTTCCAGAATGTGGTCTCACATGCCATGCTCAATGTGCCCACTTTGTTCCGGACTTTTGTGGTATGTCTATGGAAGTAGCTAACCAAATTCTGGCGGAAATTAAGATGGCGAGAACCCATCAGAAGTCGTCCATCTGCTCCATGAGCACAAAGACTCTGAGAAGCGGACAACAGTCTCGGCCAACACCTCCCCCTTCTCAGTCTCAATACCCACCCCCGCCAGGGCAAGAGGGACAGACGCAGCCTGAAAGATACTCTTATGGAAAAGATCAGCAATATCCGCCAAGACAACCATCGTACCCTACATCAGCCGCCTCACTTGATGCTGCTCGGCATTCGTACTCCACGTCTAGTGCTTCTACAACCCCAACAACTCCAACTTCTACGAGACCCCCTTCAGGCCTACGCACTCAGTCCTCTCAGACAGCGCCGGTCGCTGCATCTGCAGCTGCAGCTGCAATGGCTGGGAAGACATCCAGCCCAGGGCCATACCAGCGAGCTCAATCTGACTATCCTCCTCCTGGAGCTCGAACTTCTGGTGGTTATGCAGCTGAGCAACGGATCCCACCGCAGCAGGCTCCTCAGCAAGTTGGTTATAATCCTCAGGATTATGCAAATATTCCTAGCTATGCACCAGCCCAGCATCAGGCTGCTCCGATGCAGTACCAGCCGAAGCAGTCGTTTGCACTTCCTCAAACTCCTGTTCAACAGCACCCACCCCAACAGCCCCCTCATCAGCCCGAGATGAAGCAACAGCCACAGCAGGCTCAGCCTCCGTCAGCTTTGACGAAGGCACCAGACAACAAGGTTACGCCTTCAGCCAGTACTCAAGGAACCGGAAGACGGATTGGCTTGGACCACTTCAACTTCCTTGCGGTGCTGGGTAAGGGTAACTTCGGCAAGGTCATGTTGGCGGAGACGAAGACCACGAAGCAGCTTTATGCTATCAAGGTGTTGAAAAAGGAATTTATCATAGAGAACGACGAAGTAGAGAGCACGAGGTCCGAGAAGAGAGTGTTTTTGATTGCTAACAAGGAGCGACACCCGTTTTTGCTCAACCTCCATGCCTGTTTCCAGACAGAAACCCGTGTCTATTTCGTCATGGAGTACATCAGCGGTGGTGATTTGATGTTGCACATCCAGCGAGGCCAGTTTCCGCCAAAGCGCGCTCAGTAAGTTCATTGTCCAGGTCCTGTCATGGTTGATATTCATTGTTTTAGGTTCTACGCTGCGGAAGTATGTCTTGCATTGAAGTACTTTCATGAGAACGGTGTGATCTACCGTGACTTGAAGTTGGATAACATTCTGCTCACTCTTGATGGCCACATCAAGATTGCCGATTACGGGTTGTGCAAGGAAGAGATGTGGTATGGCTCTACTACCAGCACTTTCTGCGGTACTCCCGAATTCATGGCTCCTGAGGTAAGTAACCATCCAGAATATTCCATGTGATCAAATTTAACGCCATGATTAGATCCTCCTCGACAAGAAGTACGGACGTGCTGTAGATTGGTGGGCCTTTGGTGTCCTCATCTACCAAATGCTCCTCCAACAATCTCCCTTCCGCGGCGAAGACGAAGACGAAATCTATGACGCTATTCTCGCCGACGAGCCTCTTTACCCGATCCACATGCCACGCGACTCCGTCTCCATCCTCCAGAAACTGCTTACCCGCGAGCCCGAGCTTCGTCTGGGGTCGGGCCCAACTGACGCTCAGGAGATCATGAGCCATGCATTCTTTAGGAACATCAACTGGGATGATGTGTATCATAAGAGGATCCCGGCACCGTATATTCCGCAGATTTCGAGCCCGACGGATACGAGCAATTTCGATACGGAATTTACGAGTGTGACACCGGTTTTGACCCCTGTGCAGTCTGGTAAGTGTTTTTCTTTGTGTACATTAGTAGGATTCCCCACTAATACTCTGATAGTGTTGTCGCAAGCTATGCAAGAAGAGTTCCGAGGCTTTTCTTACTCGGCCGATTTTGTTTGATTTGCGTTAATCAGAGTCGAAACCATTTGAATTCGGATACCCAAAGATTCTAGCTCTCGTTTTGCGTCTTGGCTTCCTCTGTTGGTCGGTGACACATGTTCCAACCAGACAGACACTTGCATACAAATAAATTTTCCTTCTTGGTTGCTGTCATGACGACTAGAACGATACCTCGAACAAACGACTAGCGGCTCGGCCCTCCAATGTTGTCTGCTTGAGACATTTTGAAATGGATGATTGAATTGCGTGAATGTGTGGTGTTCTCAGACTTCTCTAACCCTTCTTTAATACCGGAGTGGTCAAAATAAAGTATATGACGAAGGATTTTATATGATAGCGGATTCGGTTATATTGAGTAGGTTGCATGGATGAATGGATATACATGGATGGACGGCATGATGATGAAACATGTTGATCCGGGGATTGATTAAGCGTATTATAGAATTTTGGTTGCTTTTTTCTTCACGTCCCTTCCGAATTTGGATATGAAGCTCTGTACCTTACGTGAAAACATCCTATATTACATAAGTTATCGAATATATGTATGACGGTATAGTAATACCTGCAGACATCTATATTTTCCACTCACTCCGGACATTATGCAATGCACCTCACTCGGAATTGATCAACCTGAATGCATACATCACGTCAAGCGTATTCCCGTACCACATAAAACCACCTAAAATAGTCCTACTAGAACCAGTGTATGTTGTGACATAATATCCTATAATCCCTATCGGTGCGATGTAAAACAACATCTCTGCTTACATAAAATATTTGTGAATGTAGATGACCGACCTTAACTGGACCTAGCCATGTCTGTAGCTTCTTTCACAAGCCCCAAGAGCTACCCCGTATATGTACGTGAGGATTTAGAGGTTGTTTCTATGTGTTATATAAAATTTATATATTCTTATCTCTACAACTGGGTAATTCTCAAGCATGGGTTGAGTATGGCCTGCTTCACCGCCTATTCCTACCATTTACCTCTTTACTAAGTTTGCACATAGCAATGACATCTCTTCTCAAATGAGGCAGTGGTCTCTTATACCCGCTATAAGTACTACACTTTTTTTTACGGCTTTTTTTCTGATGTATAAAGGTGCTACAACTCTAAGTGTGAAGCCCACTTCTTACCTGGCACCTCGCACTCTTAGTCTTCTTTCCAGGCTTCTTATGACTTCTTATTCAGTTATATAAATCCTCGATAATCCCAGTCTATCTTATAATAATCTCCCTTCGCCCCCACGAAGTGATGATCCCTTAAAAATTATAGTAGGAATGTCCAACGTCGTCAACTAGCTTCGAGAAGAAGCCCTATAGCAGAAATTGGACATCCAGTATGTTAGGGGTGGCCAAGAGAGCTTCCGGAAAGAATAACAGCAACTAAGCCAAACGTATGGAATCTGTTTCTCGCGTCCTTACCGAGTGCAGAATGCTCCAAGCAGAACGACACCAACTGGAACAAGATACAAGGCTTAAAGCAGATAGTCTGTCCTTGATACGAGGGAGTACACCACCTGAAGCAGTAGAACCAGACCAAAAGAGTAAAAACAGCATAGAGAAGGTTACGACAACCCAGGTCAAAGGAGTGCTAGAGTTTGAGAAGTCAACAAACCGGTTTAGAAGCAGAGACTATATAAGCGGTTGATGAGAGCAGATTGATGAAGGTTGTGCTTGGCAAAATGGAAGTGCTCATGATATTGTCTTTGGAAATGAATGAATTGATTGTTATGTGTGCAGTCGAAGGAGTGACAAACATATATACATGAGATAGAAGAAGACATGCTCAGACTGGTGCCTTCTGTCCCTGATGCATGGCGACAGTGCCGGGTTCAGGGAGTATTAACTCCCGTCTCCTTTGTTCTTTCCCTCTCAACGCTTCCACCTAACATTACAGAGAACCCGGTAAGAAGGTCCATGGCAGGTGAGGCATCGGGAAGGGGTGTACGGGAGACGTCCGTGGGGACCGGTTGCGGTGTATGTAAAAGGGAAGGAGTGGATGGGTGTGTGTAAACAATTTCTAGTATATATTACCTTCCCTTTCGTTCGAATGATATGCTTTGCCTATAATTTGGGGACTTTGGGGTGTATACTGATTCCGAAGTTCACCACAACTATAAGGATGTGTCACTGGTATGTGTGCTTCGAGGAAAGCCACTGACCGTAATAGAAAATCCATTCGGGAGGCCTAAAACAAGTGAGTATCCAAATGAAGGGCAAACGCTTTACACCCTAGGTGCAAATTCCGCAGTCCGCCAAACGAGCCTTAAGGATCCTTATTCTCACTCTTTGAAAAAACCCCAGACTTTCTGATATCTCTCTCTTGTCTAACAAAAAGCCGATTGGTATTCGGTCATGGGAGCTCTGAGATAAGGGGTATCCGTGCAACCCTTACTAAGTTTGAACTCAACATAATCAATTCTACGTATAGAATGCTTGCTTCATATAAAGCACCAAACACGGCCGTTGTTTATAACAGAGAATTCTTTAAGATCTTATATACAAATGGGTATGGCTATACATGCGGACACTTTAATCCCGAACACGGTTCCATAATGCGCCTAATAAACCAACGGCATTATCATTCTGGGCCAGGCATCAGGTTCCAGATCTTCAAGCATCCCGCATGTCGGACCAACGGTCGACTGACACCTGGTCCCCCGGTCAATCTTCCAAATTTCGGTGCCGAACGCGCGCCATCGGAGTCACCCTCGTTTTCCATTTCGGTATCCGAGTCGTTTCCCTCTTTTATGCCGTTGTCCGAGTTGTCTTTTTCTTTTATTTTCCCCTCCTCATTGGAGTGACCCTCCTTCTTTATCTCCGCCTCGTCCGAACCATCAGAATCAGAATCAGAATCAGAATCAGAATCAGAATCAGAACCACTCGAATCTGAGTCCGACCCTCCCAAAACCTCCACCATCCCCTCCGCCGTAACCACAAACGCCCCACTAGGATGAACCTGCGTACTCACAACCGGCATATCCCCCACTCGAAACTCTCTGTGCGGCTTCACCGCACCCTCATACTCATACGGCCTCTCCCATACCCTCACCATACCATCTAAACCCCCGCTCCAAACCTCGTGTCCCACACCCACACCTCCCCAAATATCGAAGCGGAAGGTCTGTGTGGACAATGCGTTCCGGCCCTCACACCATGACAGCCCGGTTTTCATGTTCCGCACATCGTAGAGGAAAAGGACGTCGGATCTGCGCTCTGCGATATAGAGGTATGTACCATCGGGGCTGAACTTGACCTGCGTGATGCCCGTGCCAACTCGGCCCGGTTTGATGTCCCACGCCTTATCCTCTCTCCCCGGAAGAGTGAAGTTCGTGATGGCATTCCCCGAGCCCTCATGACCGTACAGCGCAACATTGCGTGTCCAGGTTCCGGCGGCTAGGAGACCGTTGCAACTGATACCCAGAGCTGAGACAGTGCCTCTATATCCCAGGTTGTATCGCCCCTTCTTGTGCGTTTTGATTTGATGCGCTGGGGCTCCATTCTCAACCGTCGATTCGAAGTCAAAGACGGAGATTAGTTTGTCAGAACCGGCGATGAAGCGTGAGCCGTCGCGGTTAAAAATCAGGCTATTTGCCGAGATGTGTCTCTCTATGAGGGGGTTGTAAAGGAAGAACGAACCGAGCCTTTTGCTGATGTCGACGGGGGGCTGGCAGCGGAGGGTGCTGTCATAGTAAGCGTCGAACAATTTGATGGGACCGTCATTCACACTGAGGAGCACGTTTGTAGTCGCTTCATTGGATGTTCGGTCAAAGAAGGGGTAGACGGCGAAGGCGCGGGGTGGGGTGGGGCAGACGTAGGAGGCGTGCGGTGTGAGATGCTGATGCTGCATCTCATTTGTGACTGGGTCGACCTCGGCAGAGCTATGAATGAGCGTTGCGTTAGTAGATGTCAGATTAGACGGGAGAGCTTTGAACACATACTAGCACTTCGAAATGTCCCAAGTCTTGAATGCATGGAGTGAATCCGTCGTTAGCGCGCAACTTCCGTCTGGCGAGCTGTAAGAGTTATTAGGGCTTGTGTTTGCACAGGACTGGAGGGTTTATCGGTATACAGTTGCATATCCCGCGGACAACCCAGGTCATCTTCAGTAATATTAGCTCCAGCGCCCTGAAGATTGCAAGTCCGCTTACTGTGGGTTTGTCGCTCTATGCTTTGATTGCTAGATCCAACCAATCTAAAAGGATGCTGATCCCTGCGGTCAGGTTGCGATAATCAATGGAAAGGAGCGACCTACAGAAGAAGCAGTCTTTGGAGGCGATGCTGGAGCACCGTATCTGTTTGCTAGCTCTTCCTTGATTCTGCGCATAGATTCTTCCTCGTCCTCATCTATGATACCACCCTCGTCTTTGACACTGCTTTCTACTTTGATGACATGTTCCTTTTTCAAGTCGTTCTTGTCTTTGATATCATCCTCCTCTTTAACATTTCCTGCGCTGTTAGTCTGAAATCGATGTTGCGCATACGGGTCGTAATCCCCCGTCCAGCGTCCCAAACCCCCAGTCGCTATATCCAGGGCGGAACCAGGTAGTGCGGGGTACAAGCCTACTTCTTCATATCCACCAGAGTCTCCATCAATGCCATTTTGATCGTAATATTCAACATTGCCAGGCTGAGAAGTTAAACTGCCTCTGTCTCTGTTGACGTACCTATATTCTTCGATGTCTTCTTCCGATCTTGGAGCATAAGACATATTGAAAGATATCTAGATAGCCAAGTCTTATAAAGAGAAATTCGATTATTGCAACTTAAGGACGTGTCATCCCTTTTCGCTTACGCTGGTGATAGGCAGGTTTCTTTTTGTATAATCGGTGGCTTTTTGTAGAGAGATTGGACCGAGAAATGACAAATAAGAACTATCTAGACCACGATTTAAGGAAAGTAGGCATGAGAGATGATCACAGCAGGTTCAAGGAGATCAAATTCTTATGTTTAAATGCAGGTTCAACGTGAAGTTAAAGTACACTCGCCAAGAAAAACAGGGCTGAAGAAGCTATGGCCCTCTCCTCACAGACCACACCTTAAACCTCACTACGCAATTCCCAGTTCCGAATTCCCAATCCCATATCTCAGTTCCTATCCCGCCAAATCTTCTCTCCTCTATTCCCCCTCCCATCCCCCAGTCTCTTCCTCCTAATGGAAATCCATCCCAAACCCCAACGCTGGGTCTCCTCCCCCTACCTAACATCCCTCCTCGCAGGCGGCCTCGCCGGCACTACAGTCGACCTCTCCCTCTACCCCCTCGACACCTTAAAAACGCGCCTTCAATCCTCCTCTGGTTTCTCCGCCTCCGGTGGATTTTCTGGAATATATCGCGGCGTGGGCTCTGCACTAGTAGGCTCAGCCCCTGGCGCCGCATTGTTCTTCATAACATACGACTCCGTAAAACGACATTTACTACCTTTACATGGAGTAACCACGACAGTGGGGCGGACGGCGGAGGGGAAACCGTACACCGAGCGGAAAAGGGAGGGCGAGAGGAATGAAGCACTTGTTCACATGCTTGCTGCGAGTTTAGGAGAAGTAGCTGCATGCGCCGTCCGAGTCCCGACAGAAGTCGTCAAGCAGCGCGCCCAAGCCAGCCAACACCCCTCCTCCCTCTCCGCTCTCCAACACATACTCGCTCAGCGCCAGACCCACGGTCTCGCGCATGTGTGGCTGGAATTGTACCGCGGGTGGTCGATAACGATAATGCGGGAAGTCCCATTTACCGTGATCCAATTTCCACTCTGGGAGGCTCTGAAACGCTGGAGACTACAAGGGTCGGGAAAGGAGACGGTTAGTGGGTTAGAAGGCGGGATACTGGGCAGTGTAGCGGGGGCGGTGGCCGCGGGGATCACAACACCGTTGGATGTGCTGAAGACAAGGATGATGTTGGCAAGAGAGAAGCAGCCTATGTTTACGATGTTGGGAACGATATTGAGGGAGAGTGGGCCGAGGGCTTTTTTTGCGGGGATTGGCCCTAGGGTGGGGTGGATTAGTGCTGGGGGTGCTATATTCTTAGGGAGTTACCAATGGGCGAGTAATGCGCTGGCAGGGGTGGCGGATGCTTGATATTGAAGATGAAGAGGGCACGCTGTGCATGTCAAGAGGGGGAGCTGTGGGTGGTTGGAGGGACCAATTTTCAAACAGGCATTGTATAACTATCTATGAACACTACGGTAAAGAACTGGGGTATGTGCCACTACTTGTACAATACAGAATCAACACCTAGAATGGGATTATAGAGGAATAGACATAGATGGACCCCTTCAAGAAGTCGACCCTGACACTATCCCTCTCGAACTTTGCTGGCCTGTACTTCCGGCATCGGATGAAGTCTTCGGTTCCGATACCCCAGTATGAGGTCGAGGTGTACCCATATACGGAAGATGTTTGATCTCCTTGCGGCCATTCGCCTTGTAGTAAAGAACGACATCCCCTCCACCCCGCCACACATGCGCTCTGATACTCGCAAGCGTCATGGTAGGCGATATAAGCTGTTCACCGTCAGCCCTGCTCCTCCTTTCATCCCATCACCCCAAAAGTCGAGAATGAATTGCACTTACCTGACCCTGACACCACAACTCCAAATACTCCTCCGGCTTCATCTCGTCACCCTCATCCTTAGGTTCAATTCTCTCGGCCACATAACTCAAAATCTTGCGCGCCCTCAACATGCGATTGGCGTTGAGCCGGTTATTGCTTGGGCCATCGTTAGCGCCACGTACGACTTTGTCTGCGGGAACGAGAAGAGGGATATACCCGTCTGAAGCTATGCTTGGTAATTGGTTTTGGTAGGGTTCTAAGATGAAGGACACTTTGACAATGTCTTTGAGGGGGATTTGGTTCTATATGTGTTAGTATGGGATGTGGTTTGGTTAAGGGGGAAGGGGAGGACGTACCCGTAAAAGCACATCCGCCAACCAAACCGGCGCAACTTTCTCAATAAAATCTGCCTGTTGCCCCAACGACCCCACCTTCCCTTCAAACAAATCCGCCACACCTCCCGAATCCGGCCTGTCCTCCTGAATCAGAATAGTGGTCGCTAGCGGCGGTTTCAGAACGGGAGTATCATTCGGCAAACTCGGTGTAATCTGTGAAGTCAGCGTCTGAGCACCCGCTTGGATTTGCTCTTCATAACTGTGTCGGATCCGCTGGACCACACCTAAGAAGTTGTCTTCGAAAGCTTTTTCTTCGGTTTTGGAAGAGCGGGAATCGGAGTCTTCGGATTTCTCGTCGGTTGTGGTGGATTTGGGGGCTTCGGTAGTGGAGCTGGTTCCGAATTTCTTCATGTTGAAACTGGGCATGTTGAATTTCTTCGAGAACAGCGCTTTTCCTTTCTTTGGCTGGTTCGAGGCGTCTGGTTCGGATGGTGATTGGGGGACATTGTCTTGCGAGGGATCTGCAGATGCGTCCGGCTTATCACTGTTGCCAGTACCAGTGCTCGCTGAGAAGTAGTCTTGAGTGTCCTTGTTCTGGCTCTGCTGTGTCTGCATCCTCTCGAGCTGCGTGCCTTCTTCGGTGGTTGTAGGCAAGATCGGTTGCTGAGCGCCGTGGCCTGCACTAGTGGGCGGCAGTGCAGGTGTTGCAAGGCCGATGGATAGTCCAGGTGTGACAGCAGGCAAATTGAAGCCGTTGGTTGCGCGGATGGTGGATGCTGATGTTTGGCCTGATACAGTGTCCCTCCAGCCGTTAATATGAGCTTCAGGAATTTGAATATTCATGGGAGGATTGGTTCGGAGTGAACTGCTCTTGTGCTGAAGTAACGAATTCCTGAAGGCCTCATCCCTTTTGATTTCTTCATCGATTAGGTTAGAGAAGAGATACCGTAGTATCCACTTCCCGAGATTTACTGGAGAGGGTTAGTATGCTGCCTCAACCCCATTCTAATGTACTGAACGAGGATAGGCTATGAAAGAGTACTTACTTCTCTGATCTTCACGGAAGTCGATTCTCTCATTCAGATTTAACTCATCCGCATACATCTCAGCATCGAAACAGTAGTTTTCCTCAAGTACACACGTCAAACTCCCGGTACGAGTGTCGACAGTGCACCAATGGGCTACTGTCTCTTGCGTGTTCACTTCTGGGGCTACATCCTCGAGATGGCGTTTGCCGAATGATTTTATAGGACGACACTATATTCGTTAGCGATCGATATGTACAGTAGTGCGGACAAGCTCACCTCAAGCAAATCCCATAATATCACCTCTCCGGCAGTGTCCAAAGTCAGTACTCTTCTACGATCATTAAGAAGAACATGCTTGATAAGTCCGTTTTGTCCCTCAATGGAGAAGTCCGGTAAACCTCTGACTGGTACTACTGCGGCCGGATCGGCCATGGATAGGACTTCGGACGGCTTTCGAGCACTCGCAACTGAGTACAATGTTGAAGCCTCCGGATCTCTCGCCGAGAACAATGGGAAAGGGGCAGTATTTGACATCCGCAGAAGAGCCTTCAGTGGTATCTTCGGCACTCCTCCATTCGTAAGAGGGCTGGGATAGTTGGGAGGTGAAGGGTATCTGCTTCTGGTCGTAGCAACGCTGGACCGGTGCCACTTATAAGAATCCGGTAGCGCAACATCGGCAGCTGTCTCGACGTCGTTCCATCGGTTAATACTCGAACTGGATGTCGCGGTCCAGATATAATCACCGGCACTGATGATTCGGCTTACTCCTTCATGTTCCTGACACACGGCGACGGACACTCCCTCGTCCATCTCGGCGCAATTGCGGACATCCGTCTTCGCTACTATACCTGACCTGTCGGAGGAGTAGAAGACAGACAGCTGAGCATGGTCCGAAAAGAGCGACCAAACGCTGTCATTATGCATGGTCAACGTGTACATGCACCGGCCGGCGGTCATCGACCAAACTTTGACGGTTTGATCAGACGAGGCAGTCAAGATAGTATCACCATCTTGAGCGACAAGGACGTCCCGAATATTGTCCGTATGGCCCACAAACTTGGTAATGCGCTTTCCCGTCCTCGCATCCCATACTCGAACTATGCTCTCGGGGCCACCACTAGCAAGAATGTAAGGCGTGGCAGCCAAGGCATACACTGATCCCTTGGCAGTATTCTCATCTTCCCCGACCGCGATCTGTAGCTTTTGGCCTCCACCATTGAGATCCCATAAGCTTATTTTGTGGTCCAGGCCTCCAGATGCTACCCAATTCTCATTCCGTCCAGGTGAGACTACGCGCTTGACGTAATCGGTGTGCAACCCAATGGTCTGCGGCGGTAAAATGTCTTGGGCCGCCGGTCGCCATAGCTTAACTGTGATATCTGACGAAGCTGAGACAAGCGCTTGGTCGTTCTGCGCGAGCGCAATGTCGTTGATCCAGTGGGTATGCGCCTGGACCTGCTGCCGGAACTCGGTTGGGGGAGGCTTGTAATTCGAATTACCCGTGTCCGCAAAGGGATCCCTCTCTTCACCAGTTTTATGGTTCAGATCGAGATGGAGATCCCAGGCGCAGATAACACCGTCTCGTCCTCCGGAATAACTATCCAGTGTCAACAGGTATACGAGTTGCGCCTGCGGGGTTCGTACAGGATCGAGTTTGTCGGATCAACGGCTAATCCATTCACACCTAATCGATGCCCTCCAGCCGAGTTTGCGAGAGGCAAGACTATTTAGAAGCAGGAATTCCATCAGCATTAAGCGTCTGCAAGTAGTTGCAGGTAATTGAAGGCAACTAACCATAGGAGATCCGCTTTCGCGCGCTGCGCCCCATGCCCGCCGTAATTATGGGTATCCAAGCATGCGTATAAGAAATACGATATAAGAAGCACCCGCGAATCTATACAAGAGGATAAGAATAGGAGTGTGAGGAGTAGTGAAGAGGGTTGCGAAGTCCGTGGTCGAGTCCGCCGGAGGTGCGATGGGCGAGATACAAGTACGCAACGGCGGGTCAGGCAGCCCGTTCTTGCGGGTTCGCTAAAACTTGACATTTCCCGCCATCGTGGGGAGGAGGCGGAGACGTGGAGAAGCGCCGCATGGCGGCCGCGCAGATCGTGTTCGACCATGCGGTGATTTGCAGTTCACTGTTCGCTATAGGAGTGATGAAAATTGGGCATAGGTACTTGTCACATGTTGAATAAATATCGGTAGCTGAAGACCATCTGCAGCTGTCAAAGCGACATCCCAATCCCGCATTGTCGGGACAGACACCGGGCAAGCCCTGTTGGAGGCATATAGCAAGTCCTTCATTATAGCTATGTACCCTACTCGAAGCTTACTTACTGGTATAATGCTTCTGTATGAGACAAATGGAATATGCAAAATGCAAAATGCAAAATGCAACATGCAACATGCAAAATGCTGGCAAACTACCTGAGACTCCAATTTGCCTGCCAATCCTAAGAGAGCCGCCTGTTCCCTCTTCAGCACTCAATGAACACCATTAACTGGCATTGTAAGACTGTCCAGCTCATCTTTTCGTACCCTATACAAGTCCTGTGTCTCCCGCTCCCTGCGACTAACAAAAGCAGTTTCTTCACGCAGAGTCTCCAGCCGCCGTGAGATTGCTGCTTGTTCCGAGATTTGCATCGTCCGTGCGGTATCCAGCTCCATCTTTGCCTTTTCCAGAGCCTCAGATGCATCGATAATCTTCTGGCGTAGCATTTTGGCACGTTGTTGATAACCACCAAGGTGCAGGCCCAACTTCTTCTCGATCTTGTTGCCTTGCAGCGCAGATTCCATAATCTTGTCTTGGACGTTGTCGAAGGCTTCAACCATCAATTGATGCTCGTCAATCTCATCCTCCTCGTACCCGTCGAGACCCGGCAACTTTGAAGTTCCGCGCAAGTTTGTCCATGATTCATCAAATTGCGCCCGAAATGCTTGTCTCTCCTTTTCGCTGCTGATGGCCGCCTCAAGGGCTAAGTCGTCTTTAGCGCGTTGGATTGCTTGATCATCGAGTTTGTCCAGAGGCTTCGAATTGCCATTGACCCGACCACCGCCGAATTTCGAGACATCGTTCACGATTAGCAAAGCCATTTCTTCCTCAATGGCACGCTGGATTGGGTCCTCAATATCCAAAGCCCTCTTCAGCATAGCATCCACATCAACCACGGATGGTCTTGGAAGGAATTTCTGAATAACCTGAGATTGCCGACGGAACTCTGCACGTTCAGCCGCCTCTTTGCGTTCCCTGTTCCGCCGATCAATCTCAGCTGCATCCTCCTCCTTGACTTCAGCGATATGAGCCTCAGCTTGCCCTTCTGGCAATTCAAACTCCCAATCGGACTCCTTCGGCTTTGGCAGAGATGCAAGTTTGCTTCGGACGTTCTGGCGAAGGGCCATTTCCCTTAATTTCATATCACGGGGTGTCTGCGCGACCAACTGCATTCCACCTTCGGCCTCATTCAAACGGAAATTATCTCGTGGTGTCCTCATTGGAGTCGCGCCTGGTCCTGCTGCGAGCATTGGGGTAGCGCCGGCTCCGGCTCCATTGGCGTGGCGGAAGGGTGTGGCCAAAGGATTGGGTGTAAAAATACGTTGTTTCCCTGCTTTTACCTCCGACAGATCCGTCGTAGCACCTTCAACCATTTCCGGATTATCTCCGCCGAAAAGTGCAGACTGAGTCTCAGTCCGTAGTCTTGCGTTCCGGATCTCATTGGCAACAACATCCTCTTGTTGAGGAGCTCTTGGGGTCCGAATAGGGGTGCTTCCGATCAGATTCGAATAATTTGCAACCAAGCCTTGGGTAGCCATGTTGTCGCCCGCAGTGCCAGCAATCGCGCGCTCTCCAGCCATACCCATCTTGACGATCTCCTCCAATTCTGCCTCTCCAACTTGGGGGGCCGGTAGTTGAAGCGCTCGGCGCTTGCTGCTCTGTTCGGCTTCTCTGATTTTCTGCAACTGAGCGGCCTTAGCATAACTAGCCGCAAGACTCTTTGACCCTCCCTTGTCATTCTTTTTGCTACTGCGCTCCTCTGGATCCTGGTCTGCCTTGCGCTTGTTAGCAAGTTGCTGTTTTCGAGGATCAAACGCGGCTCTCTGCTTCTCGTTCCGTTCCAGTTCAGCAGTGGTATCATGGAAACCGGAAGGGACCTCCCTCTCAAGCGGTACATCGGCATTGTAGTCGATATGATTACCCTTCTTAGCGGTCATCTTAATGTTAATGCCGGATGCCTTCAGCTCACGCCGCTTCTGCAGTTGTGCAAGTCTCCGTGAATCCTCTAACTGCCTCTCCCGAGCCTTCCGCTTCGCCTTCTTTCCGCTCACGTTTGCTAGACGCGCTCTTGCCTCAGACAACATCTCTTTATCCTCTTCGTCCATATCCACCGCATCGGGGCGAGCAGGTCTGCTTTCGGCGTACGCATCCACCTCTCCAGGACGAAGTTTCCGAACATCTTCTGCACTAGGGGCAGCAGTCTCTCCGCCTTCAGGGCCAGCAAGACCCAAATCTCCGCTTTCTTTTGCTTCTTGTTCGTCCAGCAACTTCTGGTATCGTTCGAGGCACTGTGTTGCCGTTCTCCCAACCAATGGAGCTATCGTGCGCCACTGTGTTGGAAGGAGTTTCGCCATCGTCAACAACTTTTCATCATCTTCCCGCGACCACTCCACTTTCTTGATCGAGGGGTCCAGCCACTCCTGCCATCGTGCCTTGCATTGTTTTGCCGTTTTCTTCGCTAATAGAGAGGAGACACGAGCCCACTGGTTGAGTCCATATTTGGAAATAGCAGCCTTGAGGACCTCATCCTCCACGTTTGACCACTGTCCAATTTTTGTAACAACCATGGTGAAAGCGAAGCGAATTTGTGAGGGATGCGAGAGGAAGGAGCTTCGGATGCGCCGCTAAGAAGGCGAACCGACGCGTCTAAGGGGGTGTGCGACAATCAGCGCGATATCTCCAGGTCAGATTCCGTATAATAAGGTCAATCGATGCGCAACTCGTAGGGGTCGGGGAGTGATGGGTGTGGTTGGGGTGGATCGAATGAGCAACTGTTGGGGTGAAACTGTTGTAAGCCGGTCAAAAGTTCGAGGTCTTGGCGGCCGCTTAAGTCAGTCGTTAGTCAGACACCCTATTGGGCAGCGCTAGTGAGGTCACTGAAGCTCCAAGTGACGTAGCTCCTCACTTCAACATGAACCACCCCTCAAATCCTAAGCTATCATTGCTCTTTCTATTAACTTAAATACAATGGCGGTTCTAAGACAATTCCTCAGATTGGTTCCGAAGCAGAGTCTCGCCCCATCAGTTTGCAGAAGTCCAAATGCGCGGTCGTTTGTCTCCAGTGACAATCCGAAAGGCTCCAGTACAGCGAAAGAGGCGACTAAAGTGAGTATCGCCTCGTCATGTAAAGAAGGAAAAGGAACTGACTAGTACAGGACACTATAAATGCCTCTACAAAAAATCCACCAGTACACAAGAAAACTCAAGCGGAACTCGATAAAGAACTGGAACTTAAGATGCAAGGTCTTGCAGGGGACGGAGGCGAGGCCGGTGTCGAGCTAGAAGATGGCCAACCCGTGGCAATGAAAAGGAGTGTGCGAAACAACATGTTTCGATATATATGAACATACCTGATTAATGCACCACGATTCTTTACATTGGTTCATCAGAGCGGAAATCTGGTACTTCTTCCTTTATTTCTTCGGTAGATTGCGGTCCGAATACAAATTTGGAAGCGACAGATCAATCCGGACCGTCCTCAAAGCTCGGTTAGATGTCTGGAACATCGCTGAGTGCTCTCATTTTCTTGTCTTTAGGTTCGAGATACCATCCTAAACGTATTCTTTCCTGGAATGTGCCGGCTCTATTACGAGAACGATGGGGGGTGGGGGTGAGGTTCGTAGAAGTTCGACTTGGTATTAGATTCTATCAGGATCTTACAGCAATACCAGTAATATACATATGATATTTTCATGGCAATCTCTCCGCAGCTCTTCCACAATGTCTTTCCATTTTCTACCGAAGGCTCGTTATAGCGCAGCCAGACACCGCATCATATGGCTAAGCAAGCTGTCAAGTTGGTCTACCATGAGATATAGTAGCAGATAATGTTGGAGACTGGCTCTATAATTATGCTGAACTCAGGAATTAAGTAAATACTTACTAGCGTCGCGAAGCCCCCAACTTGCAGGCAAAACAAATTGCATTAACAAAACAAAGGGGATGTTCACCTGAAATCTTTTTATATTGCTATTGTTAATCTTTCTCGATGTTGTAGTGCAATTTAATTGTGTAAGTTTTGGTCACAAAAGGCTTACTTACTTCCAGTCATTTCCGTAAACTAAGAGAGTAGGACTCCCCCCCATATACTTAAACCTGATAGCTTCCATTAGGTAAAGCTGCATCGCGATTCGAAGGCGTGATCAGGATAATTCATGCAATTCCCTAACCCACTGCAGAGATTTATTTCTGGCTTGCATGCTCCTCTCCATAGAAACCTTAAGCTTGTGGTGTTTTATGGTTAAAGCGATCTACGTCCATTCCGAATTAGGAAAGAAGGCGCGTTAGTATAAGGGTGCACTTGGCGCGTCGTTGCCTGATGACCACGTCGTCACGGGACTTCGTATAGGCAAACTATTTGACTGCAAACATCCTCCTCAGAATTCTCTTTTCTTCAATTCGTTTTCACTTTATTTTTTTTCGTTTGAAAAGGGGATACGTAAGCTTGCACCCACTACAATGGCGGAAGATTTTTGGACCCAATCGCCATCTGGGAATTCTAGCCCTTTCGTTGAAAAGCTCAAAGCTTTGTCTCAAGACATCTCTCCATTGATAGACAGGCTAGATGGACTCACATTGGGTGATGACGACCATACTTGTGATGATGACGAGGAGCTTTTCAACCACCATAACTTAAACTGGGCTGAAATGGCATCCCAGAAAGTTAAGACAGGGAGTATAGGTATGGGGAAGCTGCACTCGCTTCTAAAAGGTATGTATATAGGCACCAAGTATATTATATATTAGTGCGGCTGAGATAGGAGGCTCACTTTCCACAGCAAAAGCAACCCCAAAAGACTCGACAGCTCCAAAAGATTCAACAACCCCAAAGGAATCGGTAACCCCAAAGGAATCTGAAACTCCAAACAGACTAGGAACACTAAATGAATCAGCGAATGTCGCAATTCCCATTGAAGAAGCCACTACGCCCCCTGAGAATGCTCCTAGCCCTGGCACTGCATTGGAGAACACGGCGATGCACATTGATGAGAAGCAAAGTGTCGAACCATCCTTGCTCAAAACCCTTCCTGCGGAGATCCGGCTCCTTATATATGAAGAACTGCTTGTCTCAGATCAAAGACTGCAACTGAGTCGGAAGTCTCTTCAGAAACATCCTAATCAAAAACGGTCCATTCACACAGAGATCCTGCGGACTTGTAAGTTAATGTATGAGGAGGGTATGAGTGTCCTTTATGGAGAGAATATCTTCGACTTCGGTGAGTTCGCTGATTCTCCTAAAGATATCGTACACGACATGTCGTACATACACACGACTTTGACGTTCTTTTACCTTCAAAGAAAGCACGACTCAGAGCTCCTAATATTATTTTCTGTTTTCACTATCATACTTTTCTGTGATTTTGCTCTTCTATTTTTTCTCCCCCTAAATTGTTCCCTATAGATTTTCATTCCACTAATACATCCACTCCAAAGGTGAATTACAGCGCCGCCCACACTTCGCGCAGATTCTGCCCAAAACGTTCAAGAAAAACGCATCTCGGATCCGCCAAATCCTACTATCCTATGCCGCGGCGTCCGAAGAGCTACCCTACGCTTCCATGCTCCCATCTCATCGTCTCCTAACCGACAACGTCACAGCATGTCTCTCCTGCTTCAACATCTCACTCTCCCAGCTACGACTTCTAGCTATCAGTATTCGACCGTATAAGCTACATGACCCCGTCGTTAAAGCGATGGTAAGGGATCCGTATGTTGCTATTCATGATTGGTATGAGGATGGGAACCAGGGTGTGAGCGTGGATGAGATTTGGGCTATGGAGAAGAATGCTGTCTTGGAGCATGAGATCGACGGGTTGCTGGAAAAAGAGGATGTGTTGAGGATTGTGAGGGGAGTTGAGGCCAGGAGGAGGGTTTGGGTGGAGTGGGAGGAGGATTGGGAAGGGAGGGTGTGGGTTGTGCTTCATAGGAGAGTGTAAGTTAGAAAGGAGTGGAGGCAGGGTGTTTCCATACGCTATTCCCTTTCCTACTGGTTGCTTTCTCGGAGGAATTTGTTGGCATCTTTCTTACGATGATTTCATAGCTGTTTTGCTTTTGGTTTGCTCGCTAACATATGTGTCTATGAACTCTACAGAAGATTGGCTGACTTAAAAAATTAATGAGCAATCGCGTATACGTATATTTCTCCTAAAATTCTTATGGGCTATGCGCTGGTCAAACTCTCCAGTGCCGGAGCCAATATAACGATTCAATTCGATATGTTGCTCGTTTACCCCTTAATCAATTATTAAGGAGAATATGCGTTGGTGAGTAAAAGCACGGACCCTGAAGCAGAATTTTGGCCCTCCGATGACGCTCCGAACGGTCGACGGACCCCTCTGACCGACGCCCGCGGGGTGTTTGAACGGACATCCCCTCAACCACACTTTAATAATTATTTTCCACCACCGAACCTCAACTTTACATATTCATCCTTCCACTCTTCACTTCTAGCATCGCATCCATATTTTGAAACTACTTCTATTAAGATTCTGATGTCTTCGCATACTGTGTCTCAACGCTACCTCAGCACTCGAGGTGGATCATACGATGTCAGTCCAGTCATTCTTAGGAGTCACTGAAATGGACACATACTGACTCCCAGCCAGCTATCTTTCGAAGATGTTGTACTAAAAGGGCTTGCCTCTGACGGTGGCCTTTTCATCCCCGAAGAGATCCCCTCTCTACCCGAAGACTGGGCCTCGAAATGGCAGCATCTCTCTTTCTCAGACCTCGCATACGAAATCTTCTCCCTCTTCATCTCTCCCTCCGAAATCCCGTCTGAAGACCTCAGAAACATCATCCTGAGGAGTTACTCCACCTTCCGGACAAAGGAGGTGACTCCGACT
The DNA here is from genome assembly GCA_010093945.1 of Delitschia confertaspora ATCC 74209. NCBI lineage: Eukaryota > Fungi > Ascomycota > Dothideomycetes > Pleosporales > Delitschiaceae > Delitschia > Delitschia confertaspora. Next base: position 30,016 of record ML993867.1, read on the forward strand.
GTCACATTGGATACGGAGAGAAACATCCATCTACTGGAGCTCTTCCATGGCCCTACATTCGCGTTCAAGGACGTCGCGCTGCAGTTTCTTGGGAACTTATTCGAATACTTCCTCGTACGGAGGAACCAGGGCAAAGTTGGAAGGGACCGGGAACATCTTACCGTCATTGGCGCAACCAGTGGTGATACCGGGTCCGCCGCCATCTACGGTCTGCGGGGGAAGAAGGATGTATCAGTCTTCATCATGCATCCTGATGGGAAAGTCAGCCCAGTTCAGGAAGCTCAGATGACTACCGTCATGGACGCGAATGTGCACAATATTGCCGTGGATGGCACCTTTGATGACTGTCAGGTACGTTTCACCATATCGGTTGATGCTTCATGGATGCTCAATGACCATATCAGGATTTCGTCAAAGCGCTCTTCGCTGACCCTGAAATCAACAAAACCCACCGTCTCGCCGCAGTCAACTCCATCAACTGGGCCCGCATCCTTGCCCAAATCACATACTACTTCTACTCCTACTTCACGCTCATCAACTCCTCGTCCTTCGTCTCTGGCGCCACAGTCCGCTTCGTTGTTCCTACCGGCAACTTTGGCGACATTCTCGCCGGATACTTCGCCAAGCGCATGGGTCTCCCCTCCGAGAAGCTCGTCATCGCTACAAATGAGAACGATATTCTGCACCGTTTCTGGAAGACCGGAAAATATGAGAAGAAGCCGGTACATGGTCAGGAGGCAGAGGGTGGTTTCGTCGAAGACGGTGCCAAAGCACATGTTGATGGTGTCAAAGAAACGCTGAGCCCCGCTATGGACATCCTCGTCTCCTCCAACTTCGAGCGCTTACTCTGGTATCTTGCATATAGGGTCTACAGCTCCGACTCCGACTCCGTTCAGCAAAGACGCGCCACTGCAGGTGAGCACGTCCGCAACTGGCTTAATGAGCTCAAGAGCGAAGGCGGTTTCCACGTCGACGAATCTATCCTCGCCGCAGCATCTGAAGACTTCGAATCGGAGCGTGTCTCGGACGAAGAGACTCTCAGGACTATCAAGGAAGTTTACAGTTGGCCATCACCGGCCGCCAAGAAGACATCAACCAACGGCTATATACTGGATCCCCACTCCGCCATCGGCATTGCAGCTACTCTGCGCTCTATCGAACGCTCGCCCCCGCCTACAACTCATCATATCGCTCTTGCAACCGCACATCCGGCGAAGTTCTCCAGGGCTGTCGATATGGCGCTGAATGCGGAAAAGGGGTTCAGCTTTGACAAGGTCCTACCGGAGGAGTTGGCGGGTCTGGAGGATAAGCCGAGGCGGCTTAATAAGTGCAAAAAGGCAGATGGGTGGGAGGGTGTCAGAAGGATGGTGATTGGGGAGGTGGAGGCGGAGTTAGCCGCGGCGGAGAGGGCAGGGAGACGGAATGGATCTCAGAGTCATTCATGAGAATCCCTTTCCTTATCTTTTCTCTTTGTGTGTTTGACTTATCGTCTCTTTTCTGGCTATTGCATGATGTATGAAGTTGGAAGAGGGTGACCTGGCATTGACGCGAAATGGCGTTTGGGTAAAATGGTGGTGCGTTTAAACATCTCACATAGATTATATAGATAGAGCATCATTTCATGATTTCTAGCCTTGTTCTCTGTTTGATATCCTTTGTTTATTGTCTGTGAAATAGAACTTTTTTTATTAAATTATCATGATTCTGAAGACGTTATGAAGGGGGCCTGCGCATCTATGTTGTACCTTACTCCCGCCCGCTCCAGCCTTCCACGCGTTTTCTCTCGTAGGCATCCGCATCTAACAACCAATAGCAACTTCAGCGCAAACATAGCATTGCTCACAGGTGGTTCTCAATGCGCTCGTTCTCTCATTCGTTGTTGCGTATTTTGTATCGCTCACTCTGTAATTCGCCAGGAGTAAATCCGAGAGGGAGCCGGTGGTCGATGGGTATAGGGAGGGTGTTTTTCTTGCGGAAGGTGAGGGAGGACCCGATGGCGAGAGTTACGATGGTGAGAGTTACGATGGTGAGAGTTGGGAGGTGGAGTGTGGAGAGGTTAGGAAATGTTGGATAAGAGTCGGAGTGATGTTGTGAAATTGACTGTGTAAGTCCCATTTAAACAACCCAGAATTTCGAACTTCGCTGTATGGACAGAAGCTTAATAATTGCACGGCGGTGCGAATAACACGTCATATAAGAATTACACTTCATACACCTGGGTATCTCCCGAAACTATCCACAATCCCATGTCTACCACCACAACATCCTCCTTAAACTCGACACAACCTCCCATCCTGCGTCGGCACTCCACCCCACTTAACACCACCCCTAACCTCCCACTCCTCGCTCCCAACACCATGATGCACATAAAACAAACCCGTGGGATCCCACTTCTTCTTCAACTGCAGTAATCGCGGATAATTCTCCCCCCAGAACGCCTGCTGCCAATTCGGCTCATTAACCTCCGCCTCATTCCCATACGCGCCCCCACCAGGGCTAACATCCCTCAACGGCTTCATCATGTCGTCTGTCTGATGCCTCGCCGCCTCTCCAAGCTGCTCATCCGTCGCAACAGGCATGCCGATGGCGATGATCTGGCTGGCTTCTGTGCGGAAAGCTGGGTTGACGGAGTTGAGGATTTTGGGGGGGTTGGCAGGTGTTTGGTGGTACATCATCAGGCCGACGCCGTTGCTAACCGCCTTCTTAATGGCACTCAGTGTGTCGGCGCGGATGGAAGCGTTGGCCCAGTTCTCCTGCGGCAATATGCGGTTCCCAGGGATGTTGAGTGCACCGCCGATGAATTGGTCTTGAGGCGCGAAAGTGGCGTCGTAGGCGGACTTGAAGGAAGTATGATATGTGGTGTTTATGGTATAAGGAATTTTCAAAGCGGTGAGGTTGGCAAAGAGGGGGGCTACCAGCGCTTCGAATTCGGCGACGGTCTTGTTGGTTGCGAAGAAGGGCGCCATGGCGAATGTCGGTCGGCCCGTGATGTTGGAGACTGAGAAGTAAGAGTACGTTTTCGCGGCGTTCCAGGCGGGGAAGAGTTCTAGGAGCTTTGCGAAGCCTTGCCAGAATGTTTCTTCTGGGACGCTGTACGCATCGAAGCTGAATTCTGAGGTGGTTACGGGGATCTTAGGGTGTACTTTGACAACGGCAGAGGTCACGATACCGAAGGTGCCGCCACCGCCGCCGAGCATGGCCCAGTATAGATCGGAATTCACGCGGGGGGTAGCTGTCAGGAAGCGCCCACTTGCCGTGACCACTTCGAGGGCGACTACCTGGTCAGCTCCCATTCCAAAGAGCTGCATTACAGGACTGTGGCCTCCACCGGTGATGTATCCGCCCGCGACACCGACCGTTGGGCAAATACCGCCAACAGCAGTAACGCCGTTTTCGTCTGCGGCTTTGTAAAGTTCAAAGCCTTGGACTCCAGCGCCGATTTTGAGGGCTGGGCCTTTGTAATCGGGGCTGTCGTAGCTTTTGATGAACTCGATGTCTTTCAGGTTGTGTGTCCAGAGAGACAGGGCATCTTTGCCAGTTGAACGGCCATTGTAGTCGTGGCCGGTGTTCTTGATGACTAGGCGGAGGTTTGAGAGACGGGCAAAGTTGACGGCGAGTTGGATTTGGGCTACGTTGCTGACCTTGACAGAGTACAAAGAGTAGCCGCCTTGCGTACAGTTGGTCAAAGTGCTCGTGTCAGTTCCCGGCTGGCAGGTCTTCCCTTCGTACATGGGCCACATGACTGATCCTGGGTCGGAGTAATGGAAGCTCTCAGATGCCCAGTTGTTGGTTACTGTAGCGCATTTTGCCGCATCGTAGTCGTTATATGTTGAGTCTGGGTAGCATGGCGATGCGACGGGGATGATGGGCGAGAGCGCACCGCCTAGCAGAAGATTGAAGACGTTCCACACGGACTTGGACGGCCAAGAGGGATCTCCAGGAGCGCTTTTGCATGATCCAGCGCGTCGTTGTTTGGTGGTTACTCTGTTGCCATTGGTCCCGTCAAAGGCAAAAAGATGTGCATACTGCGCGACGTCGGCGTTGTTGCTGGAGTTAAGATTCTCAAAAACTTCGTCCGTCAGCTGCACCGTTTCGAATTTGAATAATTCGACACGGGCATCGGTGTCTGTGGCCGCGACTGTTGCTGCTGCCGGCTCGATGGAAGAGGATGTGCTTAAGACGTCCTGGGTCCGTACAACGCCAGCAACTAACGAAAGGACGACGGCGGATACCAACATTTTTCCTGCGACCACTCAGTTCTGATTTTTCTCTCAAGACGACTCAGCTATCACCGTGCTGACCTGAGGGAAAAGTGCAGAACCTTTGAGCTTTTTATCTCCGACTGCATGGTTCCCCGCATGCCCCTGAACTGCCGTGACTCGTTCTCTTCATCTCGCTTCAATGCTTACCTGCAGCCCACTGGTGCTTTTTCATGAACCGGATCGCGATATGTGGTTAGATTTTAGAATGGGGAAATGCTTGGGTACGGAACATGCTCTGTATATATGGATAGCCTCTTTAGTACGTCTGGCCAGACCATTGTACTCCTGGATTTTCAACCATTATGGCCGGGGATGCGTAGGTTTTGAGGAACTTGACAGACTCGGAGATATTTCGTTTGAAGATTTCATTGTTTTTAAAGAATTGACAAAATAGTACAAAGAGAGGGTGAAGATGAATCAGGAGACATTCGGATAGAAACAAAGGATATATGTAGAAAGGGCTCAATTACACCAAAAAAGATGAAATGGAGCAAAAATGGGAGACTCGGCAACACGACCGAGCCTAACAAATATATAGTAATATATGAAATATATTAATCATGGTGAACAATACCCACAGCTTAAAAATCAGATTTTCTGATCATGTTCATCACTATGTGCAGTCACAGACATAGGAGTCCGTCTCTCTAAGCATATCTCGCTTGAGGGGGTTCACAGGCCAAAAGCTGCGCTACACACCTTTCTCTAACGCATGTCAGAAAACATATTTGAGTTTAATCCGATGTGTATCTATTTGAACTTCAAAGGCGTAGTAGGTATGGAAGTAAGTTGCAAAATGTCGGTAATACGTAAGTAAAGTAGTGCACAAGCCAAATCACGTGCTTGCGCAACCTCCCCAGTTTCGACCGTTTGGGCACCTTATCCAAAATGATGACATAGTCGTAATGAACCCCTCAACTTCAAGTCTCTCCCTTTTCCTTCAACCTCATGTTCGAATACTCACTGACATATGGTCCAGCGCCTTAGGTCGCACAATATTGCTTCCCCCGCCATGTACAAGCTATGATAAAGATATAATTTGGCATCAATTGACTCCTTTCGACGCCGTTCCGCGCCCACTTCTCCACATAAGGTTGCTTTCTTGCCACACACAAGTCATGCTACATACATGATTTGCTTTCATTGGGACTACTCCATGTTAATTTTCCCTAACTACTATATACGGTAGGGGCCTATGGGCTCCGTTTCGGACAGCGCAATTCGGTGGTTGGTCCTTTGGATGACAACATCCAATCCATGCCCACGATTTCAAAAGGAGATAACTGAGTATGCATCAAGTAGGAAGAGCAATGCCCCGAACTGGAATCGAGGCGACTGAGCTCGGTCCCATCGATGGTGGAATCATCGCCTTGTATGGGTAACGGCTTGGATACTATCAGTGACGCAAATTTCTACTTTGCGCATGGATCAACATATGGATTTATGGATCGGTTGTCCCCTCTAACAGCTATGCATCTATGCAAACTTCCTCCCCACGGCAAATATCGGAGAGTAGCGATCTTGGATTAGGAATAAAGAAATTAAGCATGGTCCGTTGAAGTGTCGCCATGCTGATGTCCACTACGAGCAAAAGTAACTTCGCAAACGGTATCGTCGAGGAACCGAAAAATGTTGACTATGACCCGCTAAGATCTAGTTCTTGAATGATCCACCATCAAGAATCTGTCAGTTCTGCGAGGACGTCATTTTCAGTTCCGGACAGTTGTTCCGCAGCCATTACAGGCGGTGTAAGAACCTGCAAGCATCTCAGGCAAAGCGATGTATTTCTAATTCCGCATTATATATATAACGCCTGCTCATGAGCGTCCACAATCCTGAGCGGAAAGAACTGCGGAATGCCAAAACTTTGCTGTATTACTGAGCAATTCAAAAGACAGCTAGGAATGGGGGTTGTAAGGGCTTGGTTCTTTTGATCTTCCAGTTAGCAGAGGAAACGAATTCGCTGCTAGTTTGCGCGCTCTGCTGATGACGTGGGCACTAACTGGCCAGACACCTTTGTGAAGTGTACTCGTAATCTCAAGGTCAAATCTAATCGTAAGTACGATTATAAAAGGGCCAAATTCGAGGATCCGAGGTTACTGGCGACTGGTTCAAGCTTATGGAGAACATGAAGGTGAAGTACGGCATCACTGACGAAGACACGTACAACTTTGGCGGGTGTGGCTTCATGATGGGATTTATTTCAACAGGGGCAGTCGTCACAGACTCTGAGAGATGGGATCGGCCAAAGCAGGTTCAGCCAGGCAATTGTGAATTAACTACAGTGATCCACGGCATCAACGCATGTAGGCAGGTGGTCTCACCACTCATCATCTTTGCAGACAAGCACCACCTCTCTGTCTTGACGCATGAGAAAGGCTGACTGTTAGTCGCGCAGAAGGAGGCTGCTGCACAGGGGGGAAACGGAGAAGCGTCAGAAGAAGGCAGAGGCTAGTGAGGGCGGACAGACTGAAAGACGCTGTGGGCGATGCAGCGAGACAGGACACAACTCTCATACGTGCAAAAAGAATAAAGCAGTCTACTATGCTATACTGTGTTGTGCTTAAAGAACCGTGAGGTATTTTACATAAAATCATTGTAGTTTTGTAAGGTTTTGGCGCTAGTAGACCGCGCGCTTGTGAAGTACGTTAAGATCAAAACTTCACCGATATATTCTCGAAGCATATCAAATACTGACTAAAACTTCGCAAAATAGAGCAAAAACATACAACAGCAGCGATTCTCACGTGTTCAACCCACCGCAACACTAGCCAGCCGGTTTAGGAGCTTAAGTACGACTGATCAGAAGAGAAGCACTAGTATCTCCTCTCCAGAAGTCAACATGACCACTATTTGCGCCGGTTTGGGAACTCACAATCAAAATCTGAATGATCTTTTAGGAGACGGCGCTAGACTCATTGTAGAAATGGTACGGTAAGCGCTCACCTGTAGTTCAGAATCCAGATCCTGGAAGCCAAATGCTGTCTTCAGGAACACACAATATGGAATGACTCTATGAATATCGTGCTATACATTGCTGCTTTATATAACTATGGCTCATGGTTTAGCTATGCCCACTTCTGTTCTTTTTATTTCCAGTTCTTTACTTCCTTCTTTTCCTGCTTCCCCCGCTGGAGTCTTCGTGGGGTTTCTAATACTATTTTCCTATCTCTATCATTGCTGTCTCTTCTACTGCTATCTTTGCTACTGCTGCCTCCATGTCGATGTTGGACTCCCCTCAGAGAGATCAAAATTTTCTTCCGATGGCTGACATTATCAAACAAAGGCTCTCTTGATACGAGGATGAACATCACTTCTTAAATAGATATGTAGAGTGATCTAAAACGTGCGCTCAAACTTGACAACAATCATCGATTCTCAGCCCTTGAGAACAAGGAAGTGGTAGGGATATGAAATTTCTTATAGATTCTCTTTCCGATCTAACACTTTCTAGTTCATTTATAATAAGCTTCCAACCCTCGAAAAGTCTTCAACGAAAGTTAAATCTAAGCCTATCGCCAAATTTACTGGTGCGGAGGACCTTATTTACCTTCTTTTGGAGGTCTGACGAATACTGCTACAAACATCCTCGGATGCGACTAAAGATTATCTTTGTCATCATTTTCTTTATTTTTTTTTTGGTAGTCGTCCAGGAGAAGTTATCGAATCTGACGCATAGGAAGGATCTACTGAGAGCATATACTATAAAAAAGCAAGCCTAGTTAAACTTGAGTATGAATCATACACTGGCTTTGTCCTCTTTCTTCGCTTACGGGATCGAAAGAATAAAGGGGTAAATAGAATAAGGCATACGTCTTGCAGTTCATTTTTTCTTAATATATATATTAGCTACAGTCTAGTCCAACCTTTATGCTCTCTGAAGAGCTAACAATGAAATGAACTCAACTTAGCCTTTTCTCTTATAACATCTTAACAGGAAGGATGGAGGATGTTAAAGGTAATTGCAGCTACACGCTCGTTGTCGTATCTTGAGCTGCAGAGAATCCTCTACTAAGAACGCAGCGAGAAATATCACTAGAGATTGTATACAGTCTCTAACAATGTTATGAGAGGGGAGAGAGGTGATAGAAAAGGGTTATGGCGCTGAAGTACCGGGAAGGGCAGGTCATGACGTCTAGATTATGCCCCTTTAGCACATGAAACCTAGCGGCCACGGCTGTGCATCAACCTATTGTACTCAAAAAGTTCAGGATGATCCACTAACTTAATTCGAATTCCTCGACCAGGGTTCAATTCATATCACGCCAACTATACCGTTGTACCCTACGGAGGCTTTTTGAATTGAATTGCAGAACAGCAACCTACGTATCCAAACGACGTTCGACCGATCTTTACCCTGAGTGAACCCGGATCCGGACTCATCAGTGTGTATGAGCTGATGACGTAACAAATCTATAATTTTGAGGGACACAATGAGTAACTGGTCGATAAATCCGGGGAATATGAGCCGCACAGGCGCCCGGAGGCATTTGTTCTCTCTCTGCGCCACGTAACTTCATCACATGAAATAATTCTATAATCGAACGTACCATGTTGTGTTTAGCACCGCTACGGGCGGTTCTTTAAGCACACCATCTTCTTCCATGTCTAATTTTCACTGGAGGAACGAATGAAGTCAGTTTTGATGGACTATTTAGGAAAAAGATGAAAGTTCAGAAATACAATCTTCATAGTAATTTGACTAGGCTCAAAAGTATTGGGCATGCATTTTAAACAAGAAGAATGTACCATTCCTTCTCCTCTTTCAAGTCCCCTTCCACTTTCCTCTTCCCCTCGTCTCCCCTTCCCATTCACCACTGTTGAGCCGCAAAGCAAGCCAAACAGCTCGAGTGCTTCTCATACCTTCTCCTATGAATCTAGCAAGTACCAGAAGTCCTAGCAGAGCTGACAAACTTCCCAGGACCAAAAGTGAAGCACTGACCGGCCTTAGTAACAGCGACAAAGTTAGGGCTGCTGCAAGTGCTGTCCGAATACAAAGTCACTGATAAACTTAGCATAATCATTATCAATAATCATCATCTCACATACCTGTACAGCCAGCAGGAAGTGCCTGCAGATTGGCCGTGTCGATGAGCCCACTGCTGGTGTTCTGGGTCAAGATGGCAGCGATTCCGAAGCAGGAACCGTCCGTAGGGACATTCGCAATGGAAGCAGGAGAGGGACCGTTGTTGCATCCAGCGCTGTCATAAATACTAATAGGGATGGAAGTGAGGCGGGGGGCAAAGCTAGGGGCAGCGTTGATGCCCGTGGCAGCGAGGAAAAGGGAGGTGATGAGGGTGGTCTTCATGGTTGATGGTTGGAGATGGAAGTTGAGTATTTGCTGAGGAAATGTTGAGATTGGATGAAGAAGAAGAAGAAGAAGAGCGGTGGTGAGATAATGAAGAACGAGATCCAGAGCGCCTTATATACCTTTTCCTCCAGGGACAGAGGGGTTCAAAGGCTCGTAGTTGTGCCTTCGTCATCCTTCTGCCTATTCAAACACACAGGATGGTGGCGTTATTGAGACAAATCCGTGCCATCCTACACTTGCTTGAGGAAGGCAATTCCCTGGCCCAGGAGGTCAGGCGAAGGGGACTTAATTGCTATGCTTTCATGGTCAGGTGCATTATGAACCAGACAATTGGACTAAAGCTTCCCGCGTCAGCAAACTGTAAGTTATGGCTTGCGCTGTGATCACTGTCCTCCAGAGCCCCCCGCGCATAATGCTATGCTGTTCATCCATCCGCTGAGGTCCGCGGTCAGGGGGTTATGAAATCTGGCTGTAGTTCAAGCTCACGTTTGATTTGACTTATTTGTATGAAAGACTTACTCAGCCGCATTAAAATCGTAACTAAGCACTCACTTTTGCCAAAAAAAAAAACCTAGATCCATATTCATTGCACTTCGAAGCAGATGCTCTTAGATGGACAGTAATGCACATGCACAGTATCTTCATGAACTTTGGCGTGCAGGCAGATACATTAGTCCAATTTGTCTCATTGAAGCTAGTCACAGATTCTTTTGCACATCTTGAGTTGAAAAAGCAAACCCACCTTGAGCGTTAGTGTGGGGAGGAGATTATAGTGTGGGGCTTAGTACGAGCTTTTAGAAAGGCCCTGGAAAATGATAAGCCTGGTCTTTTTCCGGTGAACCGTGATGCAACGTTAAGTTCTGTCCTAGACATAATGTGAACAATGATGCGGTTTAGAAAGGCTCAAAACCCAGGTTGAAATCCAGAAGTATGTCGCTCGTGAGCCGCAGCAGCCTGCGCGCATAGTGCACGAGGTAACCATGTCACTGCATTTAGCCTTGTACATGTCTGTCCAAGTGGTCTATTATAGCCTTACTGAGCCGCTCCTGTTCTATATCCCATATCTTCGCAGATGGGCATGAGCGAGGTAAACTTCAATCACTGGCTAACTAGCAATTCAGCGTCTTCAAAATGTCTCACTGGCACCATGAAGATTGTAGACCACTACAGGCGAGAGCGTAATCGCTATCAATTTTTCATATAAGGTTTAAATACAAAACAATAGTGCAAATGTATGATTCCATCGTTAATCTTACTTGCATACCTCGTGTCAGACTGCACGTTCCTCATGTAGAGCACTGATATAGCTGCACTGCGAAAACTTTGTTTTGAATCCATAAACACTTTTCAAGAGCCAGCACGACGAGAAAAGACCAGTCAAAATGCAATGCGAGAACGTAATCACTATCAGTTTGTCATCAAAGGTTAAAATACTAACAATAGTGCAAATGTATGATTCATCATTAATCTTACTTGTATACCTCGTGTCAGACTGCACGTTCCTTATAGAACAGTGGTATAGCCGCACTGCGAGAACTTTATTTAAATCTACAAATCTTATTCAAGAGCCAGGTCGCGAGAAAAGATCAGTCAAAATGCAATGGGGGAACTTATAACCACACTATTATAGCTGATGTGAGTTGGTGGCGCGGTCCTATTAGCAGAAGACCCCTGCACTAGCAGCTCGCGGATCGATCCGTAAGCGTGAGTTGCAGGTGTTCGCTGCTGCATGTTAGGTCCCTACCCTCTGCTTAGTTGCTTGTCTATAAAACATGGTTATTGTCACGTGGCGATGGACTCGGTGACGGAGCCTTACGTGTTGGTGAGACAGAGACAGTTCACCGCCATGTCTATTGCTGTGTCGACGCGACCACGAAGATCTCAGTACAATTTGAGGACATGGTTTCTGATTGCTTACTGTTCTCCTATGATGGGTACAATTACCACAAAAAGTTATCCCCTGAGTTCAGTCACTCCTATATGGTGGAGACTCTACCAACCTGAAGCCCATAGCTTCCCGCTCACGAATTGCTTGATGAGCGTACTCGTCAGGCATGGTCTTAGCATAGGAAGAGTGAAAAAGGTATATCACGTGATGCAATTACAGGATGGGGATTCGTTATTACCCCATCGTTGGGTCCTTGAACCCAATTTTCTTTCGTCGCGTAAACTCTTAATAAGGCCCTGATGGGAGTCACTACCGCGAACCCGGATGAGTAAAGGGACCGTAGTGCACCGTAGTGAATCGTGGTGGATAGTGGTACTGCACATCCTACCTAGGCCATACGTCATGGCATAAGCTTCAAGCAGCGTTATTAAGAACGTGAAAAGGTATGTCTCGTTTACAATCTTTGATCTCCAACCTGTCTCCCATGTTTTCGCTGCATGTTCTAGACTCTTACCGCTGCATAGCTAGGTAAGCGCTTCCAAGTTTGCTTAAGAAAGGAGGTCCGCTTGTTTTCTTCAATGACAACTGCCCAACTCCGCGTAATGGACCACATCAGACGAGTCATCTCCCTTGTTGCCAGAAATATTCCGGAACCCATTAGTCAAGACAAAGTTTGGGAATCATGATCAGCCCTGATGATGAACCTGTAGAGGCACCGGGAGGACCAAGTGGCACAAAGAAGAGTCAGCTGGTGACCTCTCTAACAACGGCGGCCCAGACTCTTAGGGTGTATGGCCATAGGAGAACTAACCAACCAATCGTCCGACCGACCCCTCGAACAGAATCAGGGAAATGCCTTTGCGCTCTGAAGGAGGATGTTCTGTTCAAATACGAAGGTTCCTGCACAAAAGGATTTGAAATGATCAACCAAAAATAGATCGCACTCCGCTGCATAAATGCGAGAATCTATGGTCAGGCATACTGGCTGCTTCCTGAAAGATTAGCCAGCTCAGATACGTCCGACCATCTTACTTCGTATACTGTGCACCTAAATCGGAGTGGCACTCTCATCTACCCACCAAGACATGAACTCTGTGAGCCTCAATCAGCTGGGATCGGCCCCTCTCGCCATCCGTCCCCTTTCATTCAGAACAAAGCAGTTCCCTCTAGCTGATAATCGCAACAAGTACCTTTAAAGGCAACCTCTAGAAAAGAGACGTAAATCCGGTCTTTGGCAGCTTTGAGAATCTCGGTGGTTGAGTGTTAGAATGAAACGAATTCCAGGACCGAGGAAATTCCAGTCCCCAAGGGCTTAGGTGTATTGTCCAAACACTTTATGTTAAGGGGGAAAGATATAGCCGTGTGATAACTGCACTTTGAACTTGTGAGGTGAATACAAGATTGAATTCTATCGAGTTATCTCTGTACTGAGAGGAGTTTATATATGACTAAGTCGTGGCGCAGGTAAGGCTGAGGCTAATGCTATTGGTACGCGGTTCCCGCGTGACACTTTGCGAGGTACAGCAGCCGATTTACAATTAAAGCAATTGTTCCCTCTTTCAGAAGCAAAGTTATGGATTTACGTTCCACCTCCGTTGGACCAAGGTAAACAGCTAACAGCTCATTCAGTAGGCTTTCTCACCCTCATCATGTGAACAGCCATTTACGAGATAATACGCCGTCGTCTACGAGTATTGTATACTCACGACAGACTTTTGCATGCTGCTCCCCCTTCCTCCTAGGGAAACCCTCCCTGATGGTTTCTTCTGCAAAACAGAAAGCCACACCTCCTCCTCTCAAAATGTTCATTATCTGACTCGTCTCGCGGCTGGGGGTTGCGAGCAACTTGATGAGCAACTTTATCGTCCAGGCCTTCAGACTGGCTGCAGTGAACAGGCTCTTCGAGAACCATCACCCACTGCGCGGGTTTGAGACTCCTGCTTTCCAGGCATTGATGGGAACAGCTAGTCCCGAGGCTCTCGATGCTCTTTGGAAGAAATAACAGAGCGTTACCCAGTATATTAGGCGGCTATTCGATTGCCTACTCCCAAACGTACGTGAAGAGCTCTCTCCGTCTGTCACTAGGATCCACGTCTCCTTCGACCGATGGACTATTATAAGCGGTAAGAAGTTCGGTATCTCTTTATCCAAGGTAGGTTTCTTTGTACTCAACAATTCTGGAGCGAACAATAAGGCAGTAGGATAGATCGCGGGTATCCAGTACGACGCCTTCGCTGTGGCTCTTATACAATCAATCTTCCTGGACAAGCAATCATCCACGGAGTTAATACGGACCCCTTTCGCAACGAGAAGTCGCGGGCACATTAAGATCTCGCACGTACCACTTGAGACGACGGGTCATCCCATATCTCTTTCAGTTTCGTCCAGACAAGTTTCCCGGCGTTTGTTAAGTCCAACTTGTCATTTCATTCATAGGCTGGCTAAGACTGTTGAGGGTCGCTGCAAATATGAAGTGTGCACAAGAGTTTATTGAAGCTATCTGCGATGATGCCAGCTTATATGTTGGTGATTCCAAGCAACGTTGACCAAACTTGATCTGGTAGGTTATTCTATAAACATATCAATGCTCTCCCCGATGACGACTAGGCATGCATAGGCCCCTCTGCTTTTCGACGCCTTTCAGTGTCTCTATTCGGACTCCCTTTGCTCTGGCGCCACTTTTGCAATTCTTCTCAATTGGCGTGTCACTTGCGGTATCTTGTCCTGGTGCTGCGGTTGGTGCACATTCTCGAAGGAAATTTTTCGAGGGCTTGTTTGGGAAGTCGCATATGTTCCTCAACCAGGTCCTCAGCAATGTCTTGCTGTTTCGCCCATGAATTGTCTTCTGTACCGTAACCTCTCCATTTCACCAAATACTCCACAGTTCCGACATCTTTGTTTCTTTCATGGCTCTTGATACGTTTGTCCAGCAATTTCTCCACGTAGTAGTCATTCTCTTCTGTAACCAGCCCAGGTTTTTCTGCATCGGTGATACCCCTTTACCATCGATCCGGCCTTGATTTCTTTGGTTCAAGTCGAGTCGCTAATATAACCTGATGAATTCTGGAATCTTCTGGGAGGTTGCCGATCTTATACCCCAGAGGACTTATCGCTCTCACAATTGGAAATGGTCCAATACGTTGTTGACCACATTTTCCCCCTGCCCCATGGGCCTCGTACGAATGATGTAATCTTAGGTAGACTTCATCTCCGGGGTTCAGGACCAAAGGTCTATGCTTCGCATCGTAGCGAGCTTCCATATATACCAAGGCATGATTCATATAATCAATAGTGTGCTGGCGCGCCGTGTTCCTGCGCTCATCCAGAGTGCTTTGGAGGCGAAGCTCCTTGGGGTCTGCATCTTCTCCGTCCATTGGGGCTGCAATGATAGGGTCGACACCCTCATTTTCATTTAAATCAAAATAGCACTTTGTTTGATTTCTTTAGTGGATGCATTGACGCCATCGTTGTTAAAGAGCTTGATTGCAGGCAAAAGCGCAGACCGGTCTCTTCCTGCAGAGGCGATGTAACATCTGAGTGCGATTTCCATTGTCTGTTGAGTCCGATTGGATTGACCATCTGACTGTGGGTGATAGGGAGTTTTCAACATCATGTCAGCCCCTAGACGTTTGAAAGGAGCTGTGAATATTTTGGAGGTCCATTTCCAGTCTCTATCTGGAATTGTCGCTTTAGGGAGACCCCAAAATTTCAATCCTTCGAGCAGACACGCCGCCCATACTTCTGCAGTTTTATCGTGTTGGCCTAGCTCTAGAATTATCGCTTTTGTGAATTTGGCATGGATAAAAAGGTATTAAACTGGTAGGGGCCGGCTTCAAGGAGTGCTACAACAACATCGAAGGAAACCGTATGAAAGGGAATGGAGTGAGTTCGAATTAGTCGAAGCTCACCATATAACAAATGCCTAGCCGTTTGATTGAGATCGCAAGCTCGGCATCTTCCAATACATGCCCTCAATCTCGATGACAGGTTCTGAAGGTAGAAGCCCGTGGTGATAGCGTGGTAGGCTCGATGAACGCCTGTATTACGGTGTTGCTCAAGAGAAGGTAAATCGTCACATTGATTATCCAGGTTGCTAACTTTACGAAAAGAAAAGGATTAAAGAAGAAGAAGGGGGAAGAGTGGGTAGCAAGTCCTAGGTAGATGTTATTTGGGTACTAATGATTAAGCGACCCAATAGGGTTGCTGGCCACGCATGTGTTCATGATTCACTATGAAATGGTTCAACCTACCAAGGCAACCCACCCAACCTATACAAGCATGTGAACCGTCACACTTACTAGGCTGAAAAGATACAAGCTCTACAACCCCTGAATTGAGATGTTCCTAAACTAAGCATTTTCAGTCTCAGCTCCTATATAAGATAAGTACTTCACGCTCAATCCACAGTTCACGAAACGGCTCCTAAAACCAAGCAGACAACATACGCTAAACTTTATCTCCTTTCTTTTCTAAGATTATTCAAAGCAGAACTTTACAGTCCCGGCTGGTTGATGTATTACGATATCTAGGTTAAATGATCGTATCAGAGACGCCTTAAAGTGTCAGAGCAGATATGGCGTATTTCCAGCAGTACCTTCACAGGAATCTCCTCTATAAGGCGTCTGACAATAAGGTGAAGGATATTGTGTACAAACATCATGTGCCTTCTTGGCCATAAATGACATATAATGGAGGCATTCGGTTCATGAACATTCCTTTCAACGGAGTTGATCGGATTGATAACCTCCGGTTTTATGAAGGGTGCGACTATGCCATAATCATCGATGTATGGATATTTCAAAACTGTACGATAGAACTCTATGGAGTACGGTATGCGGCCTTGAATTTCGATGGAATGAAAAGAGGGTGGATACTGTATGATATTGAGGACGGTGAAGGACTAGATCAAGAACGGTGTGTTTTCATCGGGAGGAATTATCCGGTTGAGAACGGCAATATGATTAAGAATGATATGACGATGCATTGGGTATTGAAAAGTACTACATACTAGTTGTTAGGCTGACGAGTGCGGATGCCGAATATAAGAGGATTGGAGTTGGGCTGATCAAATTGAGTACCTGGTGAGATGGGAGTCAATGTAGGTCTTGTGTGAATAGCATTGCGCTGCCAAATCTGATGGAATGACCATTTGCTATCTCTCTTAGTTACCAACGACGTCATTAGCAGAATTGAGCAAATTCAAAATATTCTATCACTTCTTGTCCACAATTGGTTAAGCTAGTGTTTAGGGGAAAGGATATAGCCGTGCGATAACTGCACTTTGAACTTGTGAGGTGAATACAAGATTGAATTCTACCGAGTTATCTCTGTACTGAGAGGAGTTTATATATGACTAAGTGGTGGCGCAGGTAAGGCTGAGGCTAAGTGCCATTGGTGCGCGGCTCCCGCGTGACAGCTAGACAGTCCTCTCCTATCGAACTCAATTTTTGTGATGCAGACATTATCGACTTGACACATATACGCCTTTTCAATTGTGAGAAACAATGTCTCCATCAATCAACCCACCCTAGCTTGTCACGCAGGAAGGATGCGACGCGAACAACCGTCCGAAACCTCTCGTCCATGTTCACCTAATCCTTCTCCTCTACCGTCACTGCTCCTAACATCCATGGTCCTTAGATACTATATTATGGTCTGCCTGACTCAATACTACTCTATTTATCTCTAGCTCCGTAACAACATACAGTTCTGTACATAGAGGTTGAACTCTATTTCTATGTCATCACTGTTTCTGAAATATATCGTCCTTAGTAACAGCCCTGTAAGGTTGCGGTAGAACTTGAGCGGTCCTCTAAAGCTGTAGTGAAACAAGGGGAATAAACTGAATCCGGAGAGTGGATAACAGCTAAGCATGACAATTATGATGAATTCATGAAGTATCCTTCGGAGAACCTTAACCGTTGAGCGGAAGTGTATATTTCTCCGTCCTCCCGCCGTCGCCTTTCCAAGCTCAGGGGCGGTTGCCTGGGCACATCGAACTCAACATATTAACCAACATTCCCAGTGGCGTCAAAATATCGGCTGGGTACTTTCAGTTAACAAAGGAGATGTATGCAGAGCTCACGGACGCCAGGGCAATGATTCTCATAGTCATTTATGGCCTAATAATGGCATGCTATCCCGACTTCTTCGCGCTTTATCCGACTGGCGAGCAGATATCTAGACTTGCACAAGAGCTTGAACGCTCTTTAGTTCAGACTCTGGGTAATTTCTCCAGCAGTCAGTGTGGCCTCCGCCCTAAGCATCGATTTGGGACAATGGGGTATGCTCTGCAACGGCCACAAGCACGTCAGTGCGCTTACCCCCTACGGTGGGCCAATCTCTATCTCACCCTTCAAGGCCTATTCTTCTTTGCCTTGCTCATCTGGTGGGATTCTAATTTCGCCCTTCCTGCATTCCTCCACCGCTAGTATAGGCGACAGCAAGACTACCACGAGGAATCCGAACCCATCCGCATCCGCTCCCTGTACACAGATCTGCGTATCGAAAACGTAACAAAGCGCTCTGGTCGCAACGTCGCTGTCGATGTCGTGGCCTTCGCAGTTCAGAGCTCCAAGATCTTTGCGCTGCTGGGTCCCAATGGCGCTGGGAAATCCGCCATCATGTCCATGATCCGTGGTAATATCAGGCCCTCCCCATCTTCTAGCATTATTACTATTTCTAACCATTCCAACTGAGACACTCTGGTTCTTCGCACACATCTGCGGTGTCAAGGATATCGAGCACAATGTCTCGACCGTCATCCGCACCTGCGGTCTCCAACCCTGGGCGAACCAGCTCGCACAGAAGCTGCCCAGTGGCATGAAGCGCAAATATCACCCGCAGTCGCTCTCGTTGGAAATCCCGCGGTGCTCTGCCCTCGACGCGAGTGTAAAGAGGAACATGTGGCGCACGCTGCAAGGTGTATCGAAGGGAAGAGCAGTAGTTTCAACGACGCATAGTATGGAGGAGGCGGATGCGCTCACAGACCTCGTGGGCTTTGCCTCTTTCCAACTTGCTGGTAACTAGATCGCGCGAGGGATTGAAACGTAGGGCGGGAGATTCTTACCACATCCACCTCGTGTCTCGGTCTGAGCCTCGTACGTCCCCACGGAACTCAAGCTCATATAAGACTGGGTCATGCAGAGATTTCCGGGCGCAAAGTTGCCCCAAGAGACGCAAGGTGGACAGGTGCGGTGCGAGTTCCCGGCGCAGGGGAACAGTTTGCTGACATTGATTAAGGTGATGGAAGCTTAAAAGGCGGATCTCGGCGTCGAGTTTTATTCGGTCAGAAAGAGGGACGCTTTATGAGGTTTCTGAGAGGATTGTCAAAAGATACGAGGAGAGAGGTGACGCGGAACAGGTGCCTGCGCAGGCGAAGCAGAAATGAGATACCTTTTGCATACCCCTATTAAGGGGTCTAGTATTGTAAGTGGAGTTGGAACTTTTTAGATATGCAGGCATGAGATGTTTTCATCGTACGTTCGGGAATCTGTCAATTAAATATGATATATGTATCGACGGGCGGATTCAATAATTAGATCTGTTCCTCAGATCAAAAACACCTACGCGCACTCCCCTTGCTTCAAAACCAAACCTATCCACTTGATTTTGCGAGATACGTGCCCACGTCAACCTCCACTTCCATCCCTCCTGTCCTCTGCCCTTCCCTCTCCATCTGTCCAATAATGCTGACCTACCCCAACTCTTAAAACAAGCCAAAAAAATTCAGCAAAAAAAAACTAACAGAAAATAACAAAAAACATACAACAGCTGGGATTCTCACGTGGTCACCCACCGCAATACTAGCCAGCCGGTTAGAAGCTTAAGTACGGCTGATCGGACGGGAAGCCCTGTATTCTTCTACCTATGGTCGTATGTATTATTTTAATCATAAAATATATTTATAAAGACCATTTATTTCCAGAATTGTTTTCTTTGATGAAGATGGTACATTCTCAACGATCTTTTCCTGGGCACACTTCTTCGTTTGTCCGCATCACACCCTTCAGTTCAGCCTTTTTTAACACCTAGGAGGCTTCTTCTACATGACATACGGCAAGAATGTTCTCAGCTCGTAGATATCAAACTTGCCTTCATTTTTCTTCCACTTCCTACAGCTGCCTTCCGTACCTCGGATTACTCCATGGTAGCTGCCTGAGGTCCTTTCCGATACAAAATGGTTTCTAGTTCGTCCTTTATGTCGTTGAGGGCCTGCACACTGTATTCGGATCCAGCCACATCCGTATGCTGCTAAGTTGTCCTGATAATGCCAGGATCCCCACATTATGTATAGCCGGCCCGGGCCGGTCAGTGCCAGTCCAGGATGTCAAGTCCAAGCAAGCACCCTTATTCAACTCCTAACAACATTGTCTCTTCACTCTTTTCATGGAAATGGAAAGCAATGACTTTTTCCAGAACATCTCGCCGGGCTAATAACGAACGCTGTCGTTGCGACCAATGTGGGCGCACGTATTCGAGGAGAGATCATTTGGCTAGACATGTCCAGTCCCATACGTCTCAGCGACCCTTCGTTTGCTCACACTGTGGCAAGGACTTTGCGAGAGGGTCTGTATTCCGAAATGTCTCTTTATTGATAGTGGGTTGGCTTATATTCATCCAAGTGACCTTCTCCTGCGCCATTCTGCATTACATACCGTCGAGAACTCACGATCCGGATGCAGTTCTCGAAGGGTATCTAGAGCATGCCAGCCGTGTGCTGGAGCTAAAGTAAAGTGTCATGACAGAAAGCCATGCCGTCGCTGCTTGAAGCGAGGTATACCGTGTATCTCACCCTCCTCAGAATATACCCCAGTCAGCACATCTGCGGAATGTTCAAACACTGCGAGGGACGCCACGCTCAATAGCCCCGGCTCGCCTACTTTTGAGATTGCGCCTCAGCCTTTTACGGACGACTCTATGACGGATACATCGTGGTGTATGACTGGCCCTTACATGCTGGACACGTCCCGCCCAAGCCTAACTCCAGATGTAGGAACGGGTTTGGGGACGATGTCGTTTGGTGATATGCTTCTGGAGACTCTTGGGTCTGGTGGTAGCAGGGAGGAACTAATCACAACAGGAAGAATAAGACAGGCGAATGAAGCATTTAAAGAATCATTGTGGTATTCAATTCCGAATCAAGGCCTCAGCTCACCGCCCGTTAATGGGGAATCCGATGTCCTCACAGGGCAGCTCCGTTCGTCTGTACCGCAGCGCTTCAACCATTCTACACGGGATAACTTACTGGTCAGCCTCACTCTATTCGCACGCGGTCAGTCAATGGAATGCCTGCGAAGCCTCCAGGCTGGATTCCCATCCCCTATTTTACTGGATACGTTAACGCACTTGTTTCTTGCTAAGCAAGACAGAAAGATTGACTCCTGGATTCATTCGGCATCTTTCCAGCCAAATCCATCAAACTTGGAACTCACGATTATGATTGTAGCGACCAGTGCGCTTAATACGTCGTTTGCTACACTGCGCCAGCTGGGGACTGATTTGCGCCGACTATTACGGCCCATCATTCTGAACAAGGTATGCTTGCACATACTGGAGTGCCCATTCTTATCGTTAACAGATGTATGCAGCTTGAAAACGAATATGAGACGAGTCGCAGACTACAGCTCTATCAAGCATCACTTCTCAGTCTTGAGCTGGATCTTTGGCATGACGAAGATGACTGTCTTGGTCGTGCCGGGAGATTTTCAAGTATTATCGCTACCGTGAGTCTTGAGCATAAATATTTGCCCGGTTACCCTCAATATACAAGAGATAACTAACCTTTACCTATAGCTTCTACGGCAAGAGCTCGGAGATGGAAAACCCGAATTGAAAACTCTACCACTTGCCACGGATGACATAGCGGAGACTACCAAAAATGGTCTACATGGGTAACCGCTGAGAGCTACACAAGGTAACTGTCTTCACGCATTCTCCAAACGAATAACACTTGGCGCTGATACTCAGCAAGATTGATAACACGGTTCTGTGTCTATGATAATCAGCTGTCTATGACGCTGGGGATCCGGGCTTTGACAACCTCTTCCGAGTACCGCCTGTCTGCACCGCAGCCAAAAGACCTCTGGTCAGCGAGAAACCCTGCTGAGTGGAAACGCATTTATCTGTCCCAACAACATAACCTTGAACCTCGGGTCATGGATCTACTTGCATCGCTGCCGACCATCTCAGTTATGCAAGGTTTCCTGGATAGAGCTCTTGCCATGAAGCTCATGTTTCATTTGATCGGAGGACTGATCACTGAGTACCATCAGATGCACGGAGATGGAATAAGTCACGAGAGTACACAAAGCCGCAAAAGGGAACTGGAAACTGCGATCAGGAACTTCGACCATGCCTTCAGTAGGGACATCTGCGCTTCTTATATTGGGTCTTTCATTGTCTCATATCTGTCCATGACGCTAAAGGTCTCCGTGGGAAATATTGAAGTTCTCGTAGGTAAGGCAGGAGAACGCGAGTCTCGAGAGATGTACCGGATTATGAAGGATTGGCCAGAGACGAGCGAAGCACGGGAGGCTATCTGGCACGCCGGACAGATACTCCGGCTCTTCAAACTGCTGTATCGGTTGACGAGTTTCCAAATCATCATGGCATATCATGCGGGTCTGGTTCTCTTCGCCTACTCGGTGCTTTCTTGTGTTCGCGGTCATTTCCCAACTACGCAAAACGCGTCGGAATTGTGTCTCAATGACATGCAATCCGCTCACGCAGAAGAGTTCATCCGCAATTGGTCTACTGAACCCATGCTCCGAAGCGACTTTCGAGGGACTGAACGTAACGTCACTTCCCTCCTTGCTACTAAAGAGGCTGTGGAGATCATGTCGGAAATTATCCTAAACAAGGCATGCAATTGTGAGGAATTGTCGCCAAGGTTGGTAAATGGGCTGGTGAAGCTTCTGAAAGACCTCGCGTCTGCTATACAGATTATCGGAGGCTACCCCTTTCCGCCCGGAATCCAGTTTGACCGCTTCTAGTCTCCCAGGTCGATCCTTATGTACACCCGCACGCGGCATACAACCTTAGCCACAGCGGAATCTGGTCATGTCATTACCTAGTGGGCTGTTAATTTGCCCCAGAGGAATCATAGCATCCTAGGGCCAAGCTGCAGTGCAATACCAGCTGCCCACCCCAAGGCATGTGGGTTTATTCGATGAGGCAAAGCTATCACATTCACTTCTGTGTGCCTCTGACGACAGTCGACAGTATTACAAGTATATATCAATCATTCCTAAACTGTTCCCAATAGAACCCTTAATTGTATGGCAAGAAAATCAATAGCTTCGTTGATATATACAAAGGAGCCCCCCCATTGTTACTTCTTCAGAACTCCTGTTCTAGTGCTCCCCTTCCGCTAACCTGGACGTCACCGAGCTTTCTCACAAGACTGCGACGTTCACCCAGCTGCTCACTAGCAACCCAGTTGCCATGAATCTGGCCCCTGATTCGATAGGGAAGTTGAATGAGGGCAGTTGGTCGGCTAAAATCCCTTGTATCCAGCACAACCAGATCGGACCGGTTGATGGATTTTCTTTCGACCATGGTCAGCACCCAACCGTCGCCCTCAGCGGCATTTTTCTGGCGAGGAATAAAGACAGGCTCTTCCACGTGGCAGTCCTTCCCCGGATTATAGTATTCAGTCTTTCCTGTTTTAGTATTGACCATGGCGAGGCCGTTCAGAGCTGGAATCACTCCTGGCCCCGGGGTTCCTAGGACCACATCCAGGAACAAGTGGGTATAGCTCTTCGTCATGAATCGTTCGTCAATTCTGGGAAACTCGGATGGGAGGTCCAGCATCGTCTGTGGCTCCGGAATCCTACTGCCGCTGGGCTGACTGAGATCGAACTTCCAGCGCACAAAGTCCGCCTTACCAACCGCCGGTGGCAAGGCGCCATCGGCTGGAGCGAAGAAAGGCAACTCATTATCAAAGACCCGAGAAGATTCCATATATAGTATTCCACCTTCCTCTTCCTCCCAGGCACCAGCGGTGTGCAGCGCAATGCAGTTGTTCCATTCGTAGACCCTGTACTCTCCTTCTTTCCATCCCTTCGGGAGGTACTTTCCCGGCCGTCTCGGTGTCACAATAAAGGTCGCAGGCCGTCCGTGGTTCCACGCCCAATGATGCTTTCCAGCTTTCAGACGCTCCATATCGGCCTCGAAGGGCCACAAAACCAGGATGATGAAGTTGGGAGTTATGGCACAGTCATGGATCATAGCGCACCAGGGGGATTTTATCCATTGCTCGTCTTTCTTCTCCCCGTTCTGGTCCAAGGCGTATAGGACGATATCTAAGCTGGTCAGACCCTTGGCCTCATACCCAAACACCACGAGTTCATTGGTAAATGGGTCGACATTTGGGTGTGCGGTGAAGGTCTTTGCTGCGACCTGGCCTTCAAACGGGTCGTACTTGATAGTATCGAGGGTATCTGGATCCACTTGGTAAGGGAGAGCAACCTCCTTGAGAGCTAGAAGACGACCCGCCCAGTACACCAGGTTTGTATTGGCTGTTGAGTCTATGGCGGTGCGCACGCAAGGGTGATGTGTAAACGGATTGCGATAGAGTCCGAAGAGTCGTTTGTTGGCCTTCCGTTCGAGTTTCAACCGCTCTGTATCGACGTATTTTGTCTTCATATCAACTTGGCCATTATGAATTCTGAATGCGGAGACGTGCCCATCGCCTTCAATGGGCATGCTGTTATCAGGGGTGGGAGGGTAGAACGGATCGGCCATGATGCGGTAGAAGGTCCCATCGATTTCCTTGGGGATCTCACCGCACACGACAAGATCCGCAACTTCGGCTTCAATGCGGCCTGGAGCTGTTGCCCATGGGACACTGAGTGCGGTAGTCCATTTGCCGGAATAGTCGTTGGTTGCAGCTAGTTGTGCTGCAGCGGCGGGAATCATTTCGGACATGATGGCGAACGAGAAGTGTAAACACTCAGAGCGTATGCGATGAAAGACTGTTCTCAGATCGATTGGATACTCCTCGGCTTCATTTAGATATATATTTGCTGGCAAAAGCAAGCCAATGTCGTCGGTTATCGGCTCTCGTCCATCCACTCCGCCCCCCTCCGGGAGGACGCTCCACCTTTTCGCCCAGCGAGAAGCCCGAAGCCAAAAGTAGACCTTATCGTCCCCCAGCGGGGAGTCCAGAACCAAAAGTAGGCCATATTGTCCCCCACCGGAAGTCCCCCACCGGGAAGTCCCCCACATTCCCGCCGATGATGATCACTACCGGCGGCGGCCTAGGGGGTTGTCATGAAGAACTTGTTCCCTTGTGCCTCGGAGTTCCTCTTCAAGCGGAGCTAATGCTTTCTAACTTTGCGTAGGTATATAAGGATATATATTTGCATCAAAGACTGATCGCCTCTCCTTGATACCCCAGCCAGTACACGAAAAAAACTTCACCCTTTCTAACCTGAATCTTGTCATTCAATCAGACACAATGACCGAACAACGTGTTCTACCCCCAAACATAGATGAGGTAACCCTGGAGGCCTTCTTTGATAACGTTTCAAGTCAAATCGGCGCATCGAATGTGTCTCGAGACCACACTTTCGGTGCCCCGAAAGGGCCTCACGGACAATACAGCTACGGGATCCATTCCCCCTTGCACGTGATCACTGCCCGAGTGGTGCGGTGCGGCCAGAGACTGTCGAAGAAGTCCAGTTTATAGTCAAGGCAGCCAACCGTTTCAGAATACCGCTTTGGACCGTCTCGCGAGGGAAAAACCTTGGGTATGAACCACTCCCTCTCTAAAAAAAATTACAACGAGGCTAAACTGCAGAAATGACTAAGTATGATTTTGTAGGTATGGCGGGTCTTCCCCAGTCGTCCGTGGCAGTGTCGTACTCGATCTGCATCGCATGAAGAAAATCATCGAGATCAACGAAGAATACGCGTACGCAATTGTCGAGCCTGGAGTAACCTTCTTCGACCTGTACGAGACTGTGAAAAAGAGAGGCTTGAAATTATGGCCATCTGTTCCCTCGCTTGGATGGGGTTCTATCGTCGGAAACACGCTGGAGCGTGGGTTCGGTTATACCCCTGAAGGAGAGCATTCTCAGATGCAATGTGGCATGGAAGTAGTCCTACCAAACGGAGAGTTGGTCAGAACGGGCATGGGAGCCATGGAAGGGAACAAGTGTTTCGCACTCTTTAAGGGGTACGCGGTTCAATACTCAAGAAAGATCTTGTTATTCCAGTTTAGCTTGTGTCTGAGCTGACTGTTGTGCTAGAGGGCTAGGGCCCAGTGTCGATGGGTTATTCTTCCAGTCCAACCTTGGTAATATTCCTAGTCAATCTGCGCTAATATTCAAGGATGGAAAATAACTGATCTTTCTTAGGTGTCGTGACCAAGATGGGAATTCATTGTACCCCAGCCCCAGAGGCTTATATCAAGTGTGAAGTTAGTGTGCCGCGGGAAGAGGATCTTGTGTCGCTGGTTGGGATCTCCACTGATTTGCTTCGTCGCCGGATTCTCAGTAACTCACCCGGCTTCGCGAACATCGTCTGCCTTGCTATGGCAGCTGCAGCTGCCGGAGATGTTATTGTCCGTTCAAAGGTTGCTCCATATGTCGGTAAAACTGCTATCCCTGACCGCGTTTTGAAAGAAATCCAGACGACAAAGGAATGGCCCTGGTGGGTGAACTTGTTTTCACTCTTTGGCCCTCGTGACTTGGTGGAGGCGCAGCTCGTGGCAGTCAAGCGTGCCTTCAGCAAAATTCCAGGAGCAGTAGTTACTGCAAAGTTACACACATGCGCACCTGGGCAGGTGCTGAATCCTGAGGTCATTGGCGAGGAGCCTGAAATTCTACCTCAAACAGGACGGCCTACTCTCCACTCCCTGTCGATGCTCAACTTTCGCGAAAACGGGGCTGGCCATGTTGCCTTTGCCCCTGTTATCCCGCCTTCCGGTCGGGAACTGTACGAGTGGTACTTGAAGGCTAAGAAACTGACCATGGACGCGGGTTTTGATTTCGTTGCAGATTTCCATCTGTGGGCTCGCTATGCAATTCCTATCGACTTGGTCATGTTCAAGAGCTCAGAGCAGGCGAAAATGAGAGCCCTGTTAAAGGATCTTACTGATATGACTGTCAAGCTTGGCTATTCGGAGTATCGGACGCATGTCAGTTTCATGGATGAAGTCGCCTCTCATCACAACTTCAACAATGGTGCCATGGCCAAATTGACTTCAGCTTTCAAAGATTTTCTTGATCCGAATGGCATTCTGTCTCCAGGGAAGTCGGGGGTGTGGAACTCCAGCAGGCCGTCCCCGAAGCTGTGATCACTCTAGTCTGAGAGAGTGTGCCATCAATTCCTGTTTATCATGTATCTCGTTGTCGTGTATCATTAGTTTACATTGGTTTTTTTACCTTTCCTTTTACAAGCCTTGTAGGGAACTGGGCGGTTTGGATAGTAACTTGGTCATCAACAAGTCGATTTAAACGAAGATATTCTAGATCGTGTGGTCATATTGTTGAGTCGCATCATATACACTAGCGTTCAAAAGCGACCGATGGCTTCACGTTCCTTATACTCACATCTTCTACCCCTATACATCCGTCCCTTCTACCCTTTGTACATTATCCCTTCTCCCCCCTTACATCATTTTCTGCCCTTAACCTTCAACTGACCATTATCAACTTCAATCCTTCCGACTAGTTCTTCGATCTGTCGGTGCCGATGAATGAGTGCTTAATAGTCTTCTAGCCAGCTCCTTGATTCAGCCCTGCTCTTCTTAGGTAAGCTGATCAGATTCAGCTTGCTTTATAGAGAAGTCAGGCGTAGTGTGTGAGACCGTCATTTCCGCTACGATCACGATGCTGATGCCAGAGGTTGCCATGACGAAAACAATAATTCACTGGTATCGGAGGCCCTAAGGAATCCCGCTCGCATAATCAAACTGAACAACTATGACAAAAGAGAGAAGTGACTCTGAACTCTGCCTATTTTATCCTCGTTGCCACAGTCCACATTACCACGTTACTCGGTATGCATGCCCGACTCTTCCAGGAAGGCTAGGAAAAGAAATAATGCGAATGACTCGAGCATGTTCTTCAGCCTCATAATACACGTCAATATATAGCCTGGTCTCGATGCTCAAGGGGTCATTAGGTTAGACTCTTCAAATTCAATAAAGCGAAGGACAAGAGAGTCTCGATCGAATTGTTTAGATGAATGAATTCGGGTTTCCCCATGAAACGGCAAAACATTCGAACATAGAGAGCTTCCTTCAACATACTAGTTGCGCCGAGAAAGATTATGCAACGTTAAAATGTCGACCACTTAGTATAAACCATCAAGGACGCTAATAATCCTCACCTGAACCTCGCCGTAATACGAGCACTAATATTATCAAATCACCTCTGCTTATTGCCTATTTTCTCACAAACTCTGAATTTTTGATGCCCGTGTGTCATCTCCGCCGTGTTTCTTGCTTTATTGAAGCTAATTGGGGTCCATTCACTCCCGCCAAGCATTTTTCTTCCCTGTTAACCGCAGCGACCAACAACTTCCCAAAGGTCGTCCTAGAAACCGTATTGATACTACGTAATAATTAGACTACTGCGGATAGGATCTAGAACACACAATCTTCCGTCAACATCTTCCAGGAAGATCGGCGCAAACTGGAGCAAGGTATGAGGCTCAAAGCATACAGTCTCTCCTCTATACTGGAGAGAAGCCCTTGAAGTGGCAGAACTGAGTCAGAAGTAAAGGTGACAAATGGAATATTCCAACAGCACAGCTCAAAGGAGTGATAGAACTACGAAGCAATAAAGCGGTTGATGAGAACAAGCGGTTACTGATTTTCCTCTCACTTATCATTTTCCTTTTCCACTTTTCTCTTTATTTTATATCGATTAAAGGCGGTCTTTCTACTTCGTACTGAAGTCCTTGGACTGAATGACTGGCTGGCGAGAATTGGAGTTCCAGGAATCACCCCGGGCTGTCTATGTGGGACTGGACGGCAAACACTCTGACATGTCCTGGCATTCTGCCCCAACTATATCCAACCCAGGTTGTGTCATAATAACCTCTCTGTTGCCTGAGCGGCAGCACTGGCAGATAGGGAACAACAATTAGTAGCTGGTGAAACAACTCATCATAGCTATATTGAAGGGCTTAGGGTGAGGAAATGGCGAAGATTTTTGGACTCTAGAAGGTCATTCCTCTAGAGTCGGGTTTACTTTGCTCTAAACATTGATTCTACGTGTTCATAGACCCGATTGGGAACCAGGTAGCACGTTAAATTGAATTATTATTATTATTATTATTATATCAATTAAAGGACAACTTATGTTCTTAAATCGTATTTTATCCAACAATCTCCAGCCTGTGCATCGCTCAGGGCGACGGGTCAGGGCAAATGAAATCAACTCAACTCCTTCGTCAACATCAAACATATGAACGAGGCCTAGAATAAGCCCGCGCCATGTGTATGAATCAAGATTTTTTGCTCTGGTGCTTCATCACCTCTTAATCAGCACTGCTGTAAGAGAAATCGAGACTGAGGATAGTGAAGTTGTCTTGGACGCTCATTACAGAAGTGTAGAGTGCAACTTGTTCGGAGGAGGCAAGTAGCCGTTGTATTTGTTGTCTTCTATAAGCGCGGTGGCGGCAGACTAGTATCTCAGGTGCGTGAAAACGACAATGTATTTCTCACTGATATTCCTTCTTAGGTTAAACGTGTTTACAGAGTCTTCAGTACCAGACGCTCATATACCGGCATAATGCTGGCTGGTCTTCTCTTGCTTTGCTTTTAGTCGGTATCGGAATGGGGGCATCAAGACGAATATGAGCTTCCTGATTGCAGAACAATACACGGCCCTGAAAGATGTGATGAACGTGTTGGAATCAAGGGAGAACGTGGTTGTGAAAGGGGAGTTAACTGTTACGAGGTTTGTTCGCCACGGCTCCAAGCTCTTATATTCGAAGTTGACAGCTGATTCAGTGAACAGGATTTTCGTGGTGTTCTTCCTCTACACCAATCTCGGTTCCTCCCCCCCCCTTATCCACAACAACAAATCCAGGAACTGTACGGCTTCCCTTTTACAATCGCTGTGCTTACAGCGGTCTTCATGGTTAGCGTTGCGATAATTCTCTTAATGCAACACCGATATGTCCGCTTCCCTCCCAAAAAACTCCATTCTCTTCAAAGCCGGTCATCCTCTCTGGATAGCCCTCCGATATAAAAGCGACCTAAACCGCGCTTAGTCTAGCCATCAAATAGAATCGTTCTCCCATGGAGCGACACCTTCATCACTGATCTAACCAGCGCCCTCAGCGCCTGCCAAGTCGTCCTCTTTTATCACTTCCACTGGGCCACATATTCGCAATTCCTGACGAACTTCATTTCTCAAGCTGCGACGATGGAAACGTATGGAATTCAGAACAATGCTATGGGAAATATCGATACGGTTGCAGTCCTCATCCCCCTAGTTCTGGTAGATCGTGCCGTCTTTCCGTTTCTCCGACGACTCGAATTACCTATTCGACATTAAGATTCTATACTAGTAGGTTTCTTTTTATGCAATATATCTATGCCTACGCCAACCATCTCCAGAGGCAAATCTACTTAGAACCGCTCTGTTATTCTCACACACGAGCGCCCGACTGCTCCAGCGGGTAAGTCCCGAACCAAGTCTCCATTTCCCTCAGGCTCCAACGTATGTGTTAAAACGCTTTCGGGGGCTTCCACGGTCGTGAATGGAGTGAAGTGTGCGTATACCAAGGTTACGAAGGAGATTAAGTCCTTGGTTATGGCTGTTTATTTGTCGACTGTGCTGGTGCGGGCGCTGTTGGCGATGGTGATGGGGCCGTTGACGAGAGATACGGGGGTGGGTTTGGGTATATGAGACGCTTGAATCGTTTTTTTGGAGACTATGTGAGTTGTATTTATTCCGCTGTGAGCAACGCTACCGTGGGAGTAAGCAAACCTGATACCCCCTTTTGGATTTGTCAGACCACTATCCGTGCACCAAGTTCTTTGCTGCTGAGGTACTCCTTTTTACGTTTCGTTACAAGGTAGAATATCCGAATTCTGTTTTTGAGGGGAAAACCCTGAAACAGGAAAATACGGCACCGATCCAATCTCGGGTGCACGGCTTTGATATTTGGGAATTCCGCATAATGTCGTCGTGGATGCAGAACCGAGTCTGCGCCTGTCCGAATCCACGACGCTGAAACGATCAGTCTTTGCGTCATACATGATTAATGTAGAGCGATGATACAAATACAGACAGCCAAATGCCTCAGGTAATATCTTATTGAATTCCCGTGATCAGCGTCCACCCATCTCCAGCCTCATTCCTCAAAATGGGCAAAGAGCAAAGCGGCTGAGATAGACTTCCGCCACAATCTGTCTTCCAACCCATCCCAATATTAAAAAACGCGCCTGCATAAATGATTCGGTGCAAACCCCTCTTAGCACTATGCCTATTTAATGTATTAGATCCCCATGTCCAACCTGACCAACCAATCGCGCCTCCAGGTCCCCAGCGCAGATTGATAAGGGTGAAAAAGCATATTTGGATCCGTGTAACCACATTACGACGGGAATCATCTACTTCCACCTCGACAAAAGCAAGCCATAAGCTGCATATTCGGTGCCGTCGTACAACCAGCTCTTGCATGAAGTGGGTATAAGCTGATGTTAAATAAGGAAGGGCTATGCTTCATAAAGTGCGCCTTAGTTAGAGTAGCTATGCTGAGTGATAAAGAGTTATGATTAGAAATGAATTCTTATGGTGGGTATGCCCACTAGCAGGCCAATGCTTACTCTCTTAATCTGATTAGTTAATACAGTCAGCGCCATTGCGGCGTCTCTCGCACGGCGTCTACCTCTTTATGTAGAATGCGGAGTGGGGTTAAAGAAAGATGTTGGCATGAGAGTGGCGCCGTAAGAGTATGTTAGAAGGATTGGGGGCGCGGCTGAGATGCAATCCCACAGCGTCTATCACTGACACTGACCGCCAGAGAGCGGGACGGATTAGATCGGTCTTGCACGTGGAGAATCTGGGTGAGGGGTTTGAAATGCTGCATTTATGCAGTGCGGCGTTTAGATGGGAACCGGGAGAGGACCGGAGTGGTTGTCAGTGCACGGGGGATGCGGTATACCGATCGAGTACGGTACGAAGTATGGGTAGCACCTATGGGAGAGTCTCCTGGAGTTGGCTACGTTTCCGGGGATTCTGGATGTAGCTATCCGGCTTTCCTGTGCAGCCCATAACCATCGTGGAACTTCGATGCAGGATGTCTGCATCACCATCGTCCATGATCAGAAGCTCTAGAATTTAGCCTTCTGTCCCCAAGATTCTCTTTATCCATCACTACCGTCTGTCGCAAATGTGAGCTAGGAACCTACCTGTCATCCATTGCAATCCCAGGCATATAAACAGGCTTCGGCGCTTAGACATACACACCCACACTTATCCCCTCCGTCGGTATCGCTGTGCCTGGCAAAAAGCAAGAATAGAGACTGCATACATAACGAGCATGCCTCTGGAATGGGCTCTCTGTCCTGCTGACCGTTTCTGCGACCCATAAGGCCATGACATCTGCGGATTGGTTCCCGAGTCCGGAATCCTTTCATTAACCACCTCAATTTAGAAGTTGAGGTTGCGAGGAATGTGGTGCGAAAGTCATGGGGATGAGATCCAGTAATCCAATTGTGCTGCCCAAGTGTAAAGGCACTGTAGCAGTCGCACAAGTAAATCGTGAGGCTGGAATGGATGGGGTTGGGCTGGAGTTGGATGTTCACCCCAACCGACACCACCGTCACGGTGTCGTTCATCATGCAGTGACAGCATCACTCACGAGCATTGCGGGGTAAAAAAACGATTCGCATCACCGATACCAGATCGAGAGCGGGGAGCTTGGATAGCGACACGATGATCCCCCTGTTACCGCTTGCATGACAGCCGGACTGGCCGTTTTGAAACAGAGTGATTGGCGCAGACGTGCATGAACGGCTCATACAGGCTTTAGGAACTTCGCGTGCTGCTCGGCGGCCAGATGTCGAGCACTGAGCAACCGGGTGAATTCCAAGATTGTGCGTGATATCACGTGGATGGTAATTCATCCCAAGGATGGGAAGGTCGGGGAAGAGGGCGGAGTGAATGCTAGTGGAGGATAGGATGGATGTGAGAGGCAAGGGGCCTTTAGGTACGGCCATCTCCGACTTGGAAGTTCTACTCTGTGGTCATCTGCTCGGACCTGAGGGATGATTGTCAGGGAAAGATGGGCGAATATGATGTCGTTGTACAGCGATGATTGGCTATCAACGCATCTTTTCCTACATTTGTATTCTCGTCATATCGTAATTGCCGGCAAAACAGTGGGTGGTCAGAGTTATGGATATTCAAGAACAACCACTCATCCCTATTCCCCCCTTTGCTCATTCAGCCCGTAACACCCTCCCTCCCCTCATTTCCAGGGGCCCAGAACATAAGAAGCTGTAATGATGGTGTTCGACCCTGTTACTGGATCGTGCTACTACAACTCTCACGTCTTGTACAACATTCAACACCCGTTCGCCCGTGAGCGTCGCCCGTGAGCGTCGCCCGTGCCGTAGGGTGGTGTAGGGAGGCTCTGTCCGGGCCGGAGTCTGGGACCATGCTGTGATACTTGCACTGTTTTAGCGAGTTCAGTTGTCCGTTTGATGGTGATACTGCTGCCTGGAGGATCGATATCATTGTTCATGCCAGGGACAGAATCCAGAATACCCCGTTTACTGGTTCAAAACCAAGGAGCGATGGATATTGGACGCCTCTTAATATACCGAACTGGGCTTTGGGGGATAGCGGTGGCACGGCGTGCTATATAGTAGAGGGCGATCGTGGGACGGGATGTATTGGTTCTCGTTAACAGAATGTGCATCATCTTGTCTCTCTCCTTTGAGAACTGATGTTGGTGATGATGATGGTGATGCCCAACACTCAGTCTTTCATCATACGGAGTAATATCATCCTCAAGATGGAGCCGAAGTCCGAAAACGAATGGAAAGAATATCGCGAGGCTGGTAATCTTCATGATCTTCTAAGACACCACCACCACCACCACCACCACTGTAATACAGCACTCATAGGATAATCCCCGCGGGTTACCAGCCGTTTGGATATCTGACACAAATTCTCATACACATATGTCTCTCCGAGGAGCTTCCCAGATCCTTCCTTCGTCCACTCACATCTGGATTCTTCAAAACAACGTGGTGGTCTACATGCAGGTCTCCAGCCATCCCGTCTCATCCTTCTCCATGCGGGTTTTCCTGCATGGTTTCGCAGAACCGGAGATCAAGAGATCTTGTAGATATGTTTCGATGCTGGAAGAGAAGCCCAGCAATATCAAATCTTAAACCTATCGTGTATGTAGACGTAGAAAGTAGGAGAGATATCGATCGGAATCCGTTTATCGATTACGCAGCCACCCTATTTCCCTTTTCTCCTTCATGGCTCCCGCACTGC
This sequence comes from Delitschia confertaspora ATCC 74209, assembly GCA_010093945.1. NCBI lineage: Eukaryota > Fungi > Ascomycota > Dothideomycetes > Pleosporales > Delitschiaceae > Delitschia > Delitschia confertaspora. The sequence goes on from ML993867.1 coordinate 63,961, forward strand.
ATATTCCGATGCGTGAGCGGTTAGACACCCAATCCTCTTCGCGCAGCCGCGCCCAGCTCAGCTTTCCAGTTGCAGTTGCAAAAAGCAACTCCCACCACACCAGAGTAACCCCCATTGTGATTCGTTCCCTTCTTTGCAGTCCATCTTCCATGCATGCCCACGATACAGCTGTAGTAGCCCATAAGGCTGAGAAAGTGATTGATCGTCGCCCCGTTTGTTCACCGTCCGTTTGCAGCGGAGCACAAACAGCGGCAAAGTGTAGACAATAGTGAGTAGTCCTTACGGCGCCGCCCAGATGGAGTTTTTGTGATGTGTTCTGGGAGCGGTAGCTGAAAGGCTGTCTGTGATAGCATGGGGGAGGGGGGAGTGGTTGTGCCAGTGAGCGATTTCTGTTTGGCGATACCCCGCTGTTAGCTTGGGGTTGCGGGTTACTGTATTCGTTGGTTTGTACTAGAGGGTCCAAGAGGGTGTAGTGCTGTTTAATGTCAATTGTGGAAGAACACCGGGGCTCACCGGTCAAGGGTGAACGTTATGTTTCGCACGGAATATGGAGTCACAGGGACGAGTAGGAGCAAGGACGCAAGATAGAAACGAGGATAGTGGAATATAGAATCTTTGAAATTGGGTAGTAAGTTTTGTGGCCTTGCGACCCCAATGGAGATACAGTAGTAGTGCATCTCCATATCTAAGAGCATACTGTAAGAGAGAAAAACCAAAAACTCATTTCTGAAGCCAGCCCAGACAGAACACCGTTGTGGAAACGTGAGCGCAAAACCGAAAAGGAAAGGGGATATCCTTGCAATGAAAAGACTTTTCCTGTGAACCACAATGAACCCAGGTATCAGAAAATGCTGAGGGTAGGTAGAAAGAAATCTCCATCGCTCCATGCCCCTTTCCCGTAAGGATGAAAGCTCTTTGGTATGAGAATGGTATGAGAAAGCATGTGCCGCCCAATGCAGTGTCGACCTCCATTTCATCGGAAACTAGTAGTACAGATCATATCCATCCAAAAAGAAATGCATAACATAATTACAATTAACCAGCAAAAGCAGAAAAGCACCAGGGTATCCTCGCAGTACGCAAGCAGTGCAAAATGAGAAAAAGTCATTGGAAACCAAACCGAGTTCCGTACGCCAGCGCAAAACCGTCTAGGATGGGTATTTGAGATCGGTCTCGAAAACCGTTCGAATCGCACATATAGACATGTTGAAATCATCTTCTCTCTCGAAAACGAACATCTAAGCCGATGGATGGCGGAGGATCTCATCGCAATTGGCATCGAATCGCATGCTCCATAGACGCATGCCAGTCATCAACTTCTCCGTCTTTTCCAGTTCGCGGTCCCGTCCGAAGATGGAGTCGACGAACTCGCAGCCGCTGTTCTTCCCCATAGTCATCGGCTTCTCTTTACCACTGTCTTTCTTGGCTGCCTTCCACATATATTCTTCGCACACTTTAAGTAATTTGGCGAACCGAATCCAGAGTCGTTCGCCGCTCTCTAGGAAATCTTCAACCATCTCACGGTTCTCTGTCTTGCGGATCTTGGACATGGTCTCTTCCGCGCGCTTGACCTTACCAGCCAACTGGATGAGAAGAAGCCAAAGCTCGCCAGCCATCTCGGCGAAGGGTGTAGCTGGACCAAAGCGGAAGACGGTCCAGTCGTAAATCCATTTGCCCAATGAGTTGGCGTCAAAGACACTACCCAGAAGCATGATGGGTTCTTCAGTAGGGTCCCAATTTTTATAGGAGTAGCCTGCAGGTATACCGGCTCGGCGAGCGTCTTCTTCGGTGGCCTTCGGAGCGGATTTGGCGGTAGCGGAAGGTCGCTTCGGTGGTGGTGCTGAAGGTCGGGTTGAATGAGACGCACGACGAGGTCGGTGTGTAGATTGTTGCTTAGCCTCAGCCTCGGTGTAGATTGGGACCTGATTATAGTAACGAAAATAATCAGCGTTCCCACTCTTATACGAATTATAGCCATGCCGAGCATGTGGCTCATAGGGCGGTGGGGGACTGTCGTGGACATAATCGTCGTAGACGTAGTCGTAGTCATCAAAGACGACTTTAGGGCGCACGTATCGCGATTGCGAGGAACGAGGCTGGTCACGCTTGGAGCGGCGCTTTGTGGGCGTACCGTCCGATTCCCGCCGACGATGTGTCTTTGGTCGAATGTAATCGAAATTACTTACATAGTCGGGAGTCCGCTGTTGCGTGGGATAACCTCGCGTTGATGGATAACCTGAATTGAACTGAGGCATGTCTCGAGCTCCAGGTCCATACGAGTATTGGGGCGGAGGGCAGGCCTGGCTTGCACGGCGGGTGTGGGCGTAGACCTTAGGAGAATCGCGAGGGGACGGCGTCGCAGTGGGAACGTGCCGGGGAGAATAGTATCCATATGCCCCGGGAGCAGGCGACACTGGAGGTGTGCGCATATAGTCGTAAGGCATATAGCCTGGAGGAGGAGTTGGATAGTGAGAAGGATAGTTCATGGTGGTGAGGGTGGCGACGAGGAAAAAGGTTAAGGAGACGTTATCGAGGCAAGAATTGGGAAGCCGAAGATCGAGGACGAGGACGAGGAGTCAGGCCGCGGGCGCCTGTTCACCGTGGAGACTGCAAACCGTGGGTGTGACGTTGAGAGCGGTCGGTGGAGTAGAAAGTGAAGGGCGGTTCTGCAGCAGCGGAGAGAGAAGGAAAAGTCGTGTTCTGTCTGCCGCACATTTGTTGTTTTGTAAGAATATAGACTAAGTTGTGCTAGAAGGATCCACGGTAAGATCCTGGTGTTACTATGTTGAAGACGTGAACGTCTTGCAGGTATTGCTTTGAATTGGAGGGGGGGGAGGGGGGGTTTGTGGGTGTCGAGACTCTGGAGCGAAGGGCTTCGCGGGAACTGGGGGCGTCGGCCATACAAGTACTTCGGGGCTCCCCATGCACGGATCACTCATAATTACAAGCCACACCCCTCATCCCTCCCGTGTCCACCGTGCCTCCTCACCACAAGAGTCGCCATCACGGGCTACCCTTTCATCGACTCGCGTCTACCGTCCCACCGCCCCTGACCCCCGATCGTATACCCAATCTACGGATCAGACTAACCGTCACTCCTCTCCACCACCTCCTAAATGGTCCCACCGGCTTCTTTTCCCTGGTGCAGTCAGCGCTCGCAGACCGAGTGCAGCAGCCCTATTCGCAGTCCTCCTCGGTGACTCTTCTTTCTCTCCCGACCAGCAGGAATGGAGGACATCACAGTGAGAATATTATTTTTATTCGATGGACTGTTGCCTGGAAGCTCGTCCTCCCCTTTCTGTCATCTATCTTGTTCCGTTTGGTACGGTGTAATATTGGAAGCATACCACACACTCGCCTTTTTTTTATATCCCACAGCCCCGGCGGGCCCTTCATCCTATAATCCATCCACCCTCCTCACTCACACATGCAAAATGTGGAATGTAAGCGATACATCTGAGTCCCGCTCGATTGTCAGCAGCTACCTCTGTACGTCCAATAATAGTCCCCTTTTGCTCTGCCACTTCATAGAACTCCACTATGATATGGGTACATTGCATCGCCAACGACTCTGGGTTGAAAAGGTTGGGGGGGGGAAGGGGGGGCGGTGCTTTTTCTCTCTCCCTTCGCAGTGATCCGCTCTCAACTCCCAGAAGAAAATCTGAGTGCTGCCGGTTGGGCTGCAGTCTGCCATGTTCCAAGAGATTGCCCATGGCCAGTTCGATAATGCAACAGACGGCCCACCGCTGAGAGGGCTCGCTTTCTGGTCCCTGCTTATTGCGCCGCGACCACATGGGAAATACATACGCACGGAGTACTGTACCATAAGTGCTCTGTGTATCGAAAAAGTCTATCCGTACAGTCAAAATAGCAGAGGCACAAAATGTGTAGAGGGGCAACAAATTCAGCTCTCAACATTTATCTTCAGCTCCATACTCCACACTACTCCAGATTTCGCGACCATCGCACCAAGAAGCGACCGTCGGCGCGGAAGACGGGAAGACTTTGGGAGTGTCCCCATCCGAAACACTGGGATATGAGAAGGCGCTCCTACCACCTAACGGTGCTCATGTTTGCACAGACGAATCTAGGAGAGCCCTGGAAACTTCAAGCGATAAACTGAGCCGCACTCTGTTTTTGTTCTTCCTCTCCGAAAGACCTCGTAAGGGCCGCCCATTCAATCTCCGCGCACGAGAGTGAAAATTTTTCGTTCAATATTTGTCTCATAATCTGTCAAGGTTCTACTGCGAACGCATTGTCGTGCCGTTGTTCACTTTGTTTACCGCAACTCTGCAGTTTGGAAGTCGTTGACATGACAAAAAGGGCCTTTGTAGGGTGACGGTGGTCCTTTACTGCGTCTAGTCGTGCATGCGCTCCACCATGATTCGACATCTCGAGGCGAACAGCGCAGCAGAGCGCACGCCATAGCAAGGGTACAATCTTTCTGCTCGCTGGATGCTGTCAGGCTGCATCCTTGAGCAGGAAATAGCCAACCGACTGGAAACGTTTGACTGGCTAAACACGGAACGCCACAACCCGCCTTCTGCATGAAAGCCCATCGAACCCCTTGAAAATCTATCGTGCTTGGGCTCACGTTTTTCTGTTGTTTCTTCCATAATCCTGCTTTCCTGTAATCTCTCTGGCAAATCTTGGCACCCACAATGATTTTGAATTCTTCTCGTCGTTTCTTCTTCGATTATTGGCTAGAAATGCTTGAGCTCCTCTGTGGTTGCTGATTGCAAAATGCTCCCGAGTCCGCGCAACACCAGACGCTTTAAAGAGTCAGACTTTCAAGTCCGCAGCATGAACAACAACTCATCCTGCATATTCCTTCTCATGCGATCTTTTCACCTTCCTTCTGTCTCTGTCTACTCCACTATCGGTCCTGTCGCTCATTGGTTTTTCATTTGGATAGACACAAAGAGAGGGGCAGTGACGCAGTCCCGTTTCGGGGTGTGCGCGGTATCGACAGCCCTAAGGGCTGCTTTGCATCCAAATGGACTTTCCGGGAGACCACGTTTGCCAGGGCAACAACAAGGGCTGAAAGCCTCTGTTGGCTGAGTCGTCTGTATGCTCCGCTAGCTGCGTCCTGCGACCTCTTTGCTGCGTCGTTGTTGCAGTGCCCAAAAATACGCGCGAGTTCATTAGTGGGCTTTCTGTCAGCTTCAGCGATCCTGTGGCGGTGTGGCGGTGTGGCGGTGTAGTTCACGGCTTGTGAGTCATTCCCTATCACGTGTTACAATTATCCCTTCTGGGACGCGCACGAGCTTCTTCCTAGGTACCGGTGGCGATTTCACGTCAGCAGGAATTCCGTATTTCTTCCTCTTCTTTGAGTACGGGATGGCTAGTTCTTCAGGGTCTGGCCATATCTCCGCTAAAAGGACCGCGCAAACCGCCTTCGTCCGGACGAAGCAAGCCCCCGTTACTTGGAAAGTGCGCAGCGTTACCTGCTGGTTAGCACTTGCCACAGCCAATGGGAACTACGTGCAAGAGGGAAATGCCACGCAACAAAGATAACACGGTGCTAATCGACCGATTATCGGGACGTCTATCCTGGCTTCGCCTCCAGCGCGTAAACAGGACGTTTTTTTAGCAACGCAATTCTCGAATTGTTTAGGTGACATCCATGGGTCTTCGAGTGACTTTAAATTTCCTCGGTCATGGAGTTAGGAGGCAAAGGAGAATCACAAATGGTCGTGTACCGTCGATTTATATTAAGCTACGGAGTCACGCGTGTGACTCATTCACGGACTGAACCACTACCAACAGTATGGGCGGCTGCATCGAGATAGTGTTTCCATTAGAGGTGGGTTTATCATCCCCATATTCTTGGTGGTCATTCCTTCGCTTCAAGATATCAATCTCACGCACACAGCAAAAATACCATAAGAGAATACTCAGGTAAGCTTTATGTCCTTTTCCCCCCTAATTCTTGTCCTCTCTATTCTTGAGCAGGCTTCAATATTCCTTTTTCACGTTTATATTTGATTTCGATTTCCTTCATTGCTCTCGCTTTTTGCTATTATTAGTCGTGGTTTCCTTTCACATCTGCGTACCCAACAGCCCCCCTTGTCCCATCTTGTTCCTCTCTGCCTTTAGCTTGGTTCTCACACTGTCCTCCTCCTCTATACTTTCCCATTCCAATTGCTTTGCACTCACGTCCTACCATTCCCGTCTCCCTTTCTTTCAGCCTCACATTTCATCTTTCTCGCTGGGAAGAACACCCGTCTTACGGCCATACTATTGCTGCTGCCTAGAGCTTAGATGACCGACTTGTACTCGCGGGGGAGGCCTCAGTGATACAAATAAATCAGCTCTTGTGCTGCATCGCTGACGCGATTAAAGGATCGGTATGGCATACCGCTCTATGGGATTAGAGAAGCTGCAGGCAGCAGCGCTGGAGTATTGCTGATGCGACGAGAAGGATGGGTACGTAGATATGTGCACTAGTTTAAACATGGGAACTAGGTAAGTTGATGGGAGAAAAGGAGGACTATACGGCGAATCAGACAGGGAAGCGAGTCAATATCCGCTCCGGATACTTTCCTTGTCTCAGGTGCCTTATCATCCCCGTTCAAGACGATGAATCCCCTGATTATGATGAGTCCGCATTCTGATTCCAGTGAATCAACTTGGAATACTGACTTCATATCTGGATCAAACAGCCGTCAATATTCGTTCCAAGCAAATAATGAGCTCTATCTCCTGCTAACGGGAGTACGTCTATACGGTAACGCCATTTACAAACAAAAAGATGGTTTTACAGTTTAAAACTTACAGTAAGCGAACGGGGACTAATCGACCCACATGTATAAAATTTGAACAGCGCTATTGTTCCCCGAAATTCTAAACTTCCCAACGACTCACCGAATGTGGCTTTTCCATCTTTGTTCCCCAGATGACGAAAAACGTCCAATTCCTACAATTATGTTACTTTCCAACATAATGGTAACAAAACAATCATAACATATCAATTAAGCAATCCGTTGTGGTCTAGTGGCTAGGATTTGTCGCTCTCACCGACAAGGCCGGGGTTCAATTCCCCGCAACGGAATAATATTTTCTTTTGCTCGTTCTTCGCTTTTTGTGACCGGGTGGTTGTGCAGTGAAAGGTGCGGATCATGTGACGCCTTAGGGACCGCTACCATCGTACCATAGCCCTTACCTCCAATCCTCGTGCATTTCAAAGGGCGAAGAGCTGAATGGTGAGATTGAAGGGTTGGTCTATTTTATTTGAATGTCGGTGCTAAGATGGCTGCGATGAGTTTACATTTTGTTATTCTCTCACACCGCACATCTCCACAACTTATTCAATTCTGCACCCTTTTCTCCCGCTTCACCATTCTTTTCTTTAGGTTTTTCTCTTGACCATATGCACCTATCTGTCCTACCATCACACTACTGGCCCAACGTACGTTCCAGACTTGAGGCCTTTGCGGTATCGCCCCACCCAACTCCACTCTCAAATATAAGTTTAAAATTTCCAATTCTTTCCATCAGAAAACACTAGCTTCAGTGGTCCAACGGTAGGATAATTGCCTTCCAAGCAATTGGTTCGGGTTCGACTCCCGGCTGATGCAATCAGTTAAATCGTTCTTTTTGTCTTTTCTGTCTCGTTACTGGGGAACTTTATTTTTATGCCCCAATTATTATTATATTGGGTTGTAAAAAGTTTCACGTGAGCCCCAAGCGGGTCCCGGCTGGTTTATCACCAAAAAAAGGTCAAAACCTTCGAAACAAAACGCAAAAAGAGAAAACGCTTAAATGTTGAGGTCGTACCCGGGATCGAACCGGGGTCGTTGGAATGTTCGGACGCAGGAAGGCGAGGTCAGAATCCAATGTGCTACCGCTACACCATACAACCTTGTTGTGATGTTGATGCTTCGAAAAGTCTTGCAATAATACTATATAGGTAGTTTACAAGCTTACGCAGTACATAATCGGAGCTCACTGATGAAGGAAGAAAGAGATATTTGAAAACGCTGGCGGTTTTTGGTTCTTTTCTTAGTGGAGAATTTGTTCTCCTAGCTCATCCTATCGTGTTAGGATGAAACCATTGTGAACCGGTAAGATGTAAGCAGAGACTGCTATGACATAAGTGACCTCGAAGCTTAAGTGGTAAAGCTATTTCTTGGAAAGGTGTGGAAAGTTTCTTACTATATACTCTTCAAGAAATCCCCAGTTATCTGTTTTGTCACTTCTAGAAAATAGGAACAATGAACTTGCAGAGACGTATTGCACCTCCTGAGTACTGCTTTTTGAATGGTTAAACGATTATATAGCGTTATAGTAAGAGAAAGTCATAATATAAAAGCAAATGCCTATTTCAGATTACACGTCTCCGACCCCTCAGCAAACCGTAAATGCATTCTCTTCTACCCTATGTACTATATTCTCTACATTTGCGGAAATAGTCAATTCCCCTTTTTGGCATTTCTCGCTGCTCCACTCTTTTTCTTTACAGTTATTTAACTCTCTAACATCTATGTACTACTATATATCTTAATTCTACCCCTTAATTACTTTCTATTCTAACCATTACTACCGAGGATAGATCCAGATATCTCATTTTCTGTATCACTAGGTTCACTCGAGGTTAGGTGTGATCTGGACGGAAGCTGAGTATATATTGAAGTGTTTGCCGTCCAGTCCCATATGGGCATCCTAGATCGATTCCTGGGACTCGAATCCTAGCCAACCAGTCACTTAGTCCAAGAACTTCCATATGGAGCAGAAATAGTGCCGTCGTTTCGTGTTTGGGAAGGTCATTGTAGAGATGTAGTAGTTGACTTATCCACATCTCCTTCCATATGGCCGTAAGTTCCTTGTCAATGGCTACGCGCTTGGATGGTTAATTGATATGTTCTGCCTTATTTTGATCTACGGTCAGCTTTTTCTGTAACCTCTGTTTTTCAGTCATCTTATGTGGTTCGGTGAAATTTTTTTCTATCCGGCGGATAAGGCGGCCCCTTCGGCGTTCCCCTTGAGCCTCCTAGCTGCTATCCAGATATTCTTAATATGCGGTTGGATTTCTCTGGTAACCAGCTAGTCTGTAGCAATTGCTGCTCGCTGCATTGTCAATCACTCCAAATACCGGACGATTGACGGTGTTTCACTCTCCTTCTCTAACGCTGTCGTCGGGGTTCTCTTGTATGCTCCAAGTACTTTTATAGGCATATTGTTTGGAGTATTTTAAGCTGATTAACCTTGGAAGGGGCAATTGCTGATCCATCTGCTTGCGCGCTTCAAACTGATGCTCCATGGATTAATCGGTCTTATCACCTCTGAGTACAGCAACGTTGATTTCCGTACAGATGGACCCCATGTGGATGCGCATATATGAGCCATCAACTTGAAAGCAGCGGCTCCTTTTGCTGCTGCTCTTTCGATATATTTCTTTTATAATAAGGATGGATCCAACTATACCCTTAAGATCTGGAGTGAGGAGACAAGCTCCGCTTCTTAACCTTTGATTTGGACTGTAGACTTCAAGTTCTCAATTACTTTCTGTTGTTTGGTAAAATAAATAAGCTGGTACTTCCTGATGCAAACCTGGCCTCAAACCATTTTGCCCACGGTACACCCTTTTATGTGCCTTTGTAAGCCTCTAGCAATATTCTGCAACTGTGTGGTCCCAGGTGATTTGAAGTCTCCAAAGGTAATACGGGTTTGCCGTCTAGTGAGAAAAGAGAGTAATATTCTTAAAATAAATTCTAGAGAGCCTTTGCGTTTCACTAACCATACTTGTCTCCCGTGGGGTACGCTGTCGTATGCTCTGCTCCCATATAACTCCATGAAAGAAGATATCTGGTCTCTGCTTTCTTAATAGTTTTATCGGCTATGATCTTTTCTGTTGACTTAGCGATTGTAGTTCCAAGCGCAATTGAACGGTAGCTCTCTGGGAGTGAATAGTCCTTCTTCTTTTTCCTCCATAGGATCACTATGATAGACACTTTAAGGGGTTCGGAGACTCCCCGGCGCTCAAGATCCCAGCAATTGTCTGCGCCCAGTTCGCTCAAGATGGTCCCTTGCAGTGTTTTCCAGCCTTCGTTTGAGATTCCGTCAGGGGCTGATGCCTTGCCGTTTGGAGGATTGCAAAGTACTTCACTAAATTCGTCTTCCATTACGGTGATATTCAAACCGGGAGAGAATCTAGGTTATATTAATACCCGGGAGATCTGCCTGGCCACTTTTATGGAAGAACTTAGTACTAAGAACATCTGCCTTATTCTCATTGGCTGTTTTGAAAGGGTCGTCTTCCCGTTTGCCGAAGGGGAGGAATGACTGTAGGACCAATCTAGGCCTTTGGGAATCTCCTATTCCATTTGGAGAGCTTCAATAAAACCCCCATTGTGCAGATGTTTGGGATTATCGGGATCCTCTGTCCATTCTTCAATAAACTTTCCCCATCCTGTTCTATTATCTCACCGGAGCTCTTGGTGTAATTGATCCCGGAGACACTTCCATTCTGCTGGATCTTCTCCGTCTCTTGTTCTCTGGACTCGTGTCCATGCCCGTCTAGCTTCTGCTAATAGTTCCGTCGCTCGAGGTGACCATTACGGTCGAGGTCGATCGCATAGTCTAGCTCTAGGAAAGTATCTCTCGAACACTTCTTTGTCACCCTTTGGAGGTCTATAAGCGCAATGGGAGGATCTGGATCCATCCGCCTTGATGATTGAGTAGAGTTCGTAATTGCTTTCCAGTCTGCTTTCTTGAGCGCGAATTTCTTACCCCTGCGTAGGGGGTGTTCTCATATTAATCTCAGTCTCAATGGAGAAGTAGTCCTAGGTGGATGCCCAGTCTCCTCTTGGGTTAAATGCTAATCCAAGGTGCGAGACTTGGGGAGACGAATCCGAGGTCTAAAACCGCTTCTTATTCCCCTCTGCTCTAGGTGGTTGCCCTGGTTAGTTTAGAAGCTGGAAGCCCATTCCCACCCTTCGGATGAGATGGTGATCTGCTTTTGACTCTTGAGTTGTTTTTGTAACCGTCTATTCTGGTGGTAGGCATTAAAGGCCCCCATTACTAGTTTTTGGTTAGAGGCGGTCGCCTCAAGAATCGGCTTTAACTGTAGTCACTGTGGTATTCGAGGCTGATCTGCAGGTCCGGTAGATTATACACATTAATGATATTAAGTGTCTCTCCCTCTGTCTGGATTTGGAGCCATTCTACATTATCAGTGGCTCCCACCACTTTTCACTCCGTGAGAGGGATTGTGGCGTATATTAGAAAAACTACCTTTTAAGCTATGGTTTATATCTCTACTGCGACAGTAGCCCTTTGGGTAGTACGTGAGCTGGGGGTTTCCTTATTGTCATCGGTTTCTGGAATGAAATAACCGAGTATTCCTTAGGTCTATGCTGTCTAGAAACAGTCTAAGCCTCTTATTGTCCGCATTTCGCAGTTGTATTGGATGTCATTAATTTCCTCATCAAGTGAATAGTAGGGTTGCTTCCTCCCGGTAAATTGAGCTGTTCGGTTGAGAGGGGAACAACCTGGACTGGCTTGGTTGTTTAGCTGCTTTTGAAATGTTTATTGGCCGTCCCACAACCTTGTTTTCCTTCCTTCCCTTTACCGTTACCCATTCTGTTCTATCCATTAGACCGTTCTATTCACTTCTCGCTTTCTCTCTTATTTACTTCTCCTGCTACGCCGACCCATACCTTCACCACCTGAAAGGAAGCGAAGGGTAGTTTTCCGAAATAAGGTCACTGTTTCCTTCATAATATGTTTACATAATCAACCCCATCGTAACCTGAGAATCCTCAAATTCCTGTCCAGAATAAATGTATAGAAATAGCGGCATAGTCAATGCAAGACATGGGCATCACTAATCTAAATAATAACTGCGATTCTTCCTAAGAGACTGTACTTCGAGCTCGTCCAGTTTCAATCTTCCAAAAATTCAGACCTGGTAAAAACGAACCATATATTCCGTAGACGCTACAAAAGCTCATTCAAAAATACGATGGGGACTTCGAGGGGGGCTTTCAATGTCAAATATATACAATACTAATCTAAATATATCCATGCGGAACGCTTAGACCATCCCCTTATGCTCGGCCTTTTGCTTCAAATATCATCCATTGAAAAGAGTAAAAGTGCCCAGCCTACCTTTCTATCCTAATGGGCGGCATTGCAGAAGTATTGACAAAAACCACCCCCTAACACCCCAATACCTTTTCAGCTCATTCCAGATAATTTCAGCTTAGCAGTCAGACAGACATCAGTCAATCCAATCCAATCACCCCTATCAGATCAGGCCCCTCATTGCACTCACACGCTCAAATATAAACGCCACTTCCTAAACTTATTCAGGACATCGTCCTCAACCTCTCCTTCTCCTCCTCCGTCAACGCGTTGAACTCCTCCGCAAAGCCAGGCGTCTGAGCTGCACGGCCAAACCACTCCACAAGGAAAGCCTGCGTCTCGTCATCCCGCTGTCTGGAATTGAACCCAGGTCCATCCTCAGCGACCAAGGACATGAGCTGTTCCTTAGACATGCCCGTGGACAGGTCCTGGAACGGATTGGGCTCGTCCTCCCAGTCATCGTCATCCGATCCCTCGTCCGCAAGGTCTGCGGCAGCAGCCGCGTCGAGTTGGCGGGAAGCGCCGGAAGCCGAGGTCAGTTCAACGATGAGGACTTTGAGGATTTTAAGGGGCGCAGGGACGATGGTATACTGGTCTGGATCTGCGAGTAAAAACAGTTAGCAATGTGTCTACTAACTGGCAACAAGATGGTCAAAGAAACCCTTCTCCAGAAACTCCAACGCCTTTTCATCAACCGCTTCACGGGCCATCTTCCTCGCTATGGCAGGGGGGTAGCCGTCCGCTCGAAGTCTCATTTGGGTTTTCTCCAAGTCGTACACCTCGTCGATTTCTTTGTAAAACGGGATATACCATAAAACTAGGGAGTGACTTACTGGCTCTTGCGCGGGAGCGCGTCATGATGCGGCCATCACGTGGGACGATGAGTTCGCCCTTGACCTGGATTCCGGCTACTCTTGGGTCTTTGAGATCGTAGATCCGAGAAAGGGCAATGACACTGCAAACACAGTCAGTAAAGAAAAGCCTTTCTATCCAAATAGGAAGATGTACTTCTGCCTGATCTCATCATAGCCTGCAAAGTTAATGGAATTCTCCAACCACTTGGCGAGCACAACCTGCAATCCATTCTGGCCGCTAATATCAAGTCCAGCTAAGAAATTAACCACATCATGTGCGTTGACCAAACTCAGTCTCGCAAACACCAGAGTCAGGCTTTGTATAAACTGAGCCTGAGTGGCACTACTGAGTCTCACAGCAACAGCCCCAAGCAGCTGAGGGAGGAATGGGCCTAATCGCTCACTTCCTGCCTTCTCAACAACCTCCGCGGCCAGAGCACCGACTTCGGCGGCTGCGTTGTCGTCAAGGGATGGAGAAAGGAGACGGTCGATGATGATGAGAACTACTTCAAGGCCGCCTTTGCCGGTTTCGTCTTGCCAGTCAAACAACTGTTGGTGGTCATGCGAGATAATGTTCTTTACCGCAATTGTCGCGGACTTGAGGAGCTCGTCATCGTTGGATCCGAGAAGAAGACGGTTCAGCTTTGGCATGGTAGCTTGGACGAAACCATGCGGTAGAGGCGTCAATCCATTCTCAGTGAGGACTGAAAGCAAATCCGCGGCGAGCTGACGCAGCTATTAGCTTCTAAATCACCCATAAAAGAGTCAATCACTTACATTGGTCAAAGCATTCTCTTCCGTCAAGTTACCGAGGTCAAACGCAGCCGTCACGACCGGCAGGACCTTTTGACAAAGCTGGATATAGGCATCACTACCCATGGCAGAAATAGAAGTTGTGACCTCTTCGAAAGTCTCATTGACCAAGATGGTCAACTGGAAATTATTAGCACCATGTTTGGCCACTTCGAACAAAAGATCCAGGCCAGATCCGGCTAAACATATCCTAGGGTCGAGAAGAATCGCATCGCGAAGGGTTTCGACGAGCGTTACGATAAGGTCGTCGCTCTCCTTCAGGACTTCCATATCCTGTGTGTTAATATAGTTGAAAAGAGCGGTGATGATAGAATTTTGCAGAGGTTGGGTGATGGCGTGTGGGAGGCTCTGAAGGTAATGCTGTAATGCTCGAATGCAGGAAACCCGTACTATTTCCGATTCATCGGTGTTAGTGATGGCCTGGAGGGATGCCTCTAAGAACGAGACAGCAACCTGTTGGAGTGAATCACCAGAGGTCCTGGTGAGGCTTCCAGCGACCAAGAAACCTCTGGCCCTCAGAAATACGTCGGGTTGCTGCATAGCATAGCGGACAAACTCGATGAACCCATTGGCAGTATCCGGCGCGATCTGCTTTTGAACATCCTGGAAATCGCCCAAGAGTTGGTTGAGAATAAACAAGGCAGCTTCTTTAGCTTTCCAGCTCTGGGTTGTAGAATAGAGGGAGCGGGTGTAAGACAACAACCCGTCCAGTGTAGGGCCAGTCAACCACTCTCCCAACTTGATGACTAAGTCGCCACAAGCTGTACGAGGGGCATAGTTCGCTGTGACGCTTGTCTCCTCGCTGAGGAACACGTTCACATCGAACTCCCAGAATCCTTCTTCTTCTGTGGTGATCTGAGCATAGGCGACGACGAGTTTCATGACCTCCGTGACCCAGCTGCCATCTGGTCCAGGGTTATTCCTCAGCTGGTTTTCGAGTTCGGCCCGTACAGGAGGCGCCCGCAGACAGGCCTGCATGAAATCTAGCTCCTCAATCACAAGGAAATCCAAGCTATATGAGAGATCGTCGGCGTCCACCAGCCGGCTCTGTCTATCCTCCTCGATGTACATTTGGCGGTATGCGCCTTGTAAGGACGAAAGCTCTTCCCAGGTAGCTGAAAACAGGGTCGTACTCTGAGGTGATAGCAGCGATGGGAATACACCCCGAATACGCATGAGGACCTACGTAAACGTTAACATCTGCATCTGACGAGCATGAAACTGACTCGACTGACCTTGACCACCTGGATCTTCAAAGCCACCAGACCTCCATAAAGCTGTGCGTTCGTCGATTCTTGGTTCTCCTCATCCTCCGAGGGCGGAGCGGGCAGTCTTGTCTTCAAGACCTGGATGAAGAACGGAAGCCAGCCTCTGAGGACCTCATCCGCAAATGTCTTGACCTGGGCCTTGTGGTCCTCCATAACCATCTCCAAGATATCGAAGCAACTCCTAAACACAGCAACAGCTAAAGCCCGAATTGTAGGTTTCCTGCCCTCATTGACCGCAACATCATACACGAGTTTGACAAGGTCCCTCGCAACCAGGAAGAACTGGTCCTCGTTCAGACTCTCTTCCACGAGGCCAACCAGCACCCTGAGAGAACCGTGAACCTGTCCCTCCGTCCCATTGGGGATTATGTGCATCAATTTCTGCAGCAGATCCGGCCATTGCTCCGGGAAATCGACACCGGCAATCTTGCTCACAACGGTACTGGCCGCAGTCTGGAGCCTATTCTCCAATCCATCCTGTGTGGCCAGCTCCAGCAACGTCTGCCTTATCCTAACTTTCTGCTCTTCCGGTACCAGCACCTGGCCCTTAAATTCATCCAACAGCGGTGACCACCCAGCCAGCACGAAGATCTTGAGATAAAGCAGGGCAGCATGGCGAATATTCAGCGGCACGGATTCGTGCGAGGCCACTGAGATCAGACCGAGAGGGAATTCGACATGACCGTACAGTGACTGCAATTGGGATTCGGCTTGTTTGCGGGGTGCTTCTGAGGCCGACTGCGTGGCGGAGAGGAGCTGCACTAGCTGTTCCTCCATGGTCAAAGTCGACTAGCGAAGAGGAATTCGGGGTTTTAGCGCTGGTGGAGCGGGAATTGCAGACTATCGCGGTGCTAAGAGAAGCCGGACGCGTATAGAGTTTGGTGTGGTGGGAAAAGAAAGTGAGGGCGGGAGATTTTGGAGGGGTGCACGGCGGGAGGTGGGGATGTTTTGCTGTCTGACGATGGCGGGGTTGGTTTGCAGAGGCCGCTGTGGAAGTCTCCGAGTGGTGATTGATGTAAGTGGGATTGGATATGTTGATGTGTGCTACTACAAAGTAGTTTGCTCGTGTCTGGAGAAAGAAGAGATAGGACGAGACAGTCGTGTTGGGATTAGGAGTCGTCTTATGATCCTTCCAATAATTTTCTCGCGTTGTTGTTTCTCGTCATCACCTCTCCAGCCACGTCCTCACCTTACCTCCTCCGCGACTCTCACACAACAAAAAGATGTATCTCATTCGCAGCGGTTCCTGAGACGCGACATCCCCGTGCAAGATGGGATGAAGCAATATCCATATACCCTAACGCGCTCTCTGCAGCATAGACTCCGTCATCACCGCCAATAAGGCCACCCGGAGCCCCTCCGTAGCCGTCATCACCATTACTGGACCCGAACTCAAGGAAGAGAAGAAAGCTTTGGAGAACGTGCAAGCCAACTGCATGCAAACTTGACTTCACCATGGCACCAACTTACCTCATAACCCTAACCCACTTCCTCAACTTCCTGACCGCCTACACCCACACGATCCTCCACCTCCGCCACCTCTATCCGCCCTCCTCCTTCCTCCGCTCCAAATTCCACAACACGCCCGTCTTTCAATCACGGCACCCTGCCCTCTGCGCCTGGATCTCCGACGCCGTGGCTGCAGTTCGGCAAGAACTGCTCAATGGCGCCGTAGCCAGGATCGCCGTAGTGATATACCATGTTCCGACTGAGGGAGGAAAGACGGGCCAGGCAAAGGTCATAGAGAGATATATGTTGGATGTGTCGCATTTTCCTGTTGTCTCGAAGGCTGAGCGGGAGATGGAACTCGTATACGATGGCTCGGACACCGAGCAAGACCCCGACGAGACTGTGGATACCCTGCCCACATCCAAGGCCAAAGGCAAAGAGAAAGCAAAGCCTTTAGACGAAGACGTCGATGTCGACCTCTCGGAGCAATTCCGTGCGGCTCTGGTGGTCTTGACGACGCGCTGCTCCCAACTCGCGCCCCTACCCCCGAACTGCTCTTTTAACATATCCCTAGAACTAAAAGATGAAGCGGACGCGGATCCGCCGGTCGGCCATCCACAGGCTTGGATTCCGGTGCAGCCGTCGTTGCAGAAAACGGGGAGGGGGAGGACTTTGAATCCGACGGTAGAGGACGAGGGAGGCGCAGAAGGAGGAAGGAGAGAAGGGGCTGATTTAGGCGGTGTAAAGACAACTCCAATCCGCGCTGTAGAGGCCGGCGTACTTAGGTTCGAGACGTGGGTTGAGGAAGCGCGGGCGAAATATGACATACAAGGAGACGATTCACAAGGTTAGGATAAGAGATAAGTAATCAATGTTTAGTACTCAAAAAAAGGTTGATTGAATCATTAGAACTGTGGGCCATTGGAGCATACTCCAGTTGAGAACCTTAACAATTCTATGCATTTAATCGAAGATATGCATTTAATCGAAGGTATGCATTCAATCGAAGAATTAATAAAGCCAGCATCGTCCTAAGAAGAGGGAAAGGAAAGCTACGCCAGCTCCCTACAGATGCCCCATGCTGTATTACCATCTCATCCCTCAAAACTCCATAAAAACATTCTTGAACCACGCATCCTGCCCCAGCCTTCCTCCTCCCATGAGATCTGGAACATCACCCAACAAGCGACCAAACCTCCCTTGCGCCCTATTCCCCTGCTGAGGCTCCCCTCTCATCCCATTCCTATCCAGCGCATCTCCCTTTCCTCTCACGAGATCCGGGACATTGGGAAACAAACGCTCGAGAATCTCCGCCCTGTTCCGCTGCTGAGGCTCATCAAGCCGGGCCCTATCCCTATCCACGGCATTCGGCTGCTCTTCACGTGGCCTATCTCTGTCCCTATCCACACTCTCCAGCACCCTTGGCGATGGCCCTCTAAGCGGCCTTGGTGGTAATTGAATCTCCTCCCTGCCGCCCTTCGCCCTCGCCGATTGCTGCATTCTCTCCCGTACAAAACCCCTCATCCTCTGCTGCCCCTGCTCCATCTGCTCGCCCGTCTCCTTCTCCCCCTCCTGCCGCCCCTCCTGCCGCATCTCTTCATTCCTCTGCTCCCTGAACTCATTCAACCGCTGATGCCAGTTCAATGCAGGAGGGACCGCAGGCGGACCCGGCCCAACGCCGTTAATATTAGCGTTGAAATCGATGCCAGGATAGGCCCTACCGGTGGTTAGGACGCGGAGGGAGGTAGCCGTAGACTGGCGGATACGGTTGGTCAGGAGGATGAGGAGGAGGGACATACCATTCGTGTGGTCCTACAGGGACGAAGGGCTGGGCGATGTTATTGTTTCCATTTCCTGGGGCAGCAGCAGCTTGTGCTTGCAGAGGCAGATATACACCGGGGGGGCCAACAGCTTGGAAGGGAGGGGGTGCATGTACCCACTGCTGTAGATCAAGCTCGCCTACCGGTTGCCACCTCAGCGGCGGACCTGCAGCTTGAACTCCCGCATCCACTGCTCCTCGTGGAGGTGGATAGTACCCTGGCATGTCCACCCTCCTCATAGGACCAAAACGCCCAGGCACCACGATGCGTTCCGCGAATCCGATGGGGAGCGGAAGGCGCCCTCCAGCATGATCTGCCCCACGCCGGATACGAGCCTCTTCTTCGGCTTTGACGCGGTCCGAGACCTGGATTTTGAGTTCTTTGGCGGACAGGTTGGGGTGCTGGGCGCGGAGAATGGCCAGGGCTTCTTCTTCAGCCTTTTTTACTTCGTCTTGGTGGCGTTGGTCGGTGTTGTCGTAGAGGGGGCAGCGGCCATGGGAGTTGTGGAAGTGGTCGTAGTTGCCGGAGACGTTTGTTCCGCAGACGTAGCTGCGGAGAGGGTTAGTGTAAAGGTGTCAGAGGTCGGGGATGAGGATCTTAGCATACCATTGAGCATTCCCACAGGAAGGACACGTCATTTTGTTGCAGCCGTAGTCCTTGACGAAAGGCTTTTTGCATCGACTGGAAGTATTAGAATCTGCTCATACAACACTGTTGCGGGTAAACTTACTTGCAACTTCTGATAAGTGCCTTCGTCATAGCCTCCTCAATGGCATGCCTAACACTGGCCTTGTTCTCCTTCTGATGCTCCTCGCAAGTCATGGGGATGTGTGACTCGGCACGGCAAAGTCTGCAACTGATCTTTTCACAAGTCAGGTTCATGCAGCGGAACTCTCTATCCACTTCTACCGGCGGGCATTCTGCTTTGAAGTCGCAAAAAGGGCATTCTTCTAGGTTGTCGAGCCCTGCCAAACGAATGTCTTCCTGTTGCTGAAGGAGTTCCAATCGTTCAAAGGCCGCCTTGTCCAGGATACTTCGGAGTTGTTGGGTGGTGAAGAGAGTCTTGCATTGGAGATCCGCAAAGCAAATCGGCCGACATCTTGACATGGACAGTTCGTTTTCCACGTATTTTTGAGTACATAAGACGCAGAAGAAGTGTACATCAGAACCGTTGCAGTAGGCCATTCGATTGATTGGAAAGTCACTGTAGCAACACATGCTGCAAATATTAGTAGGGATGCTTTTATACATGTGAAAGAAACCATCTTACCATTCTTTCATTTCGTTGTTTTCTTGCGCTCTTCGTGTGTTGCTATCTTCGAATAGTTTTGCAGCCGCTGCTTTTTCTTGCTGAGCTGTACTCGCTGTCAGGGTTCTTGTTCCTGCATAGCCAGTGTTGAATACTGGAAAGTGTTTCTTACTTTTCTTCCTGGTCCGCTGTTTCCTTGCCGCTGCGAACTCCTTCTGCAGTTGTGGGAGGTTCACATAGTCCGACATTTGAGACTTCTTTCGCGCAGCCTGTTGGGAACTCGCCCGTGGTGTTCTAATTTTCGAAAATGGGGAGGCTTTGTGACCTGCCTTCAGAATACCGTAGTTGTCTAATTGAGTTTCCAGGGTGTCGAAAGCTTTAAATAGAGTGCGCTCTTTTCGTAATGTGTTCTCAATATGCTTAACCGGGATTTCGCGAAACTCGTCTTGAAGCAATATTGCACTAGTTTGTACCAAATAGTTAGCAGTAGTAGTTAAAAAAAAAGGGAACGGTTTGGAAGAGAAGTCGGCCAGTTCTGCAGAAGAATGCATATTTATGAGTACTTCGGTGATGACGCGGCAGTGAAGCGGAGCATGTTGCTCCAGACACTTCTTGGTGACCAACGCTGTGGTGAATATAACCATATGAGCTGGCTTATGGCTCATGACTGGGACAAACAAAAGGGAGAAGGTTCGCTTACCCATATCGAAAGTAATCACGGTCCTGGTTCTCACCACGTGCATTCTCATATTGAGCTATTAGCTCATCGTCCTCGTCATCACTCCGCTTTCTCTTTAACTCTTTGACTTTGTCGCGTTCCTTTGGATATTGACCGCCATCCAGTATAGCCCCAATAAGCCTCTCGCACCACCGCGCAGTACGTTCCACAGGAGCGCTACGTTCTCTGATGAGATTCAACACGTGATCACGCTCTATGTCGGGGAAGACATCCAAGATCTTTTGCTGGCACTCCTGCTCGGTAAGAACCGTATCAAAGTTCACGGTATTAGACATAGAGGCCTCCGGTGAGTACCGCTCCGGTAAACCGTCTAAATCAGTGAAGTTGAAATCAACGTGGACCGCATTAGCCTGGCCAGGCGTCCTCCCAAATGCGCCGTTGGAGAACATGTTCAGTCCTGGTTCATCTGGGTCGAGACTATTCCTTGGCAGGTCTGAAGACTCGCTATCGCTGTTGCTGTCGCTATCATGGATGACAATGGCGTTGTTAGGGTGGCGGGCATGCTCCATTTCTCCCCAGGAATGATTGCTCTTGAGATGGGAGAGTAATGACCAAAGTGCACGACCGCCAGAAGCGACAGTTGGGATGCGAACGTTGTGAAGAATGAAAGACAAAATGAAGAGAATTTGGGTGAGCAAAAGATTTATTTAGATGCACTTGCCGGTGTCTAAGTCATTGTAACAGTGAATCAATAGATGGAAAGTCCCGGTAATCTGCGCGCTGCGCACGTTGACGATGAGACTGTGAACTGAGTAACGCAGGAGAGAGCCTCTTCACCGACCACGAACCACGAAGACTTCCACGACTGACTGCTGGGACAACGTGGCCAGGATTGGCAATCGTTAGGCTGCTGTTAGTTTTCTTTCTTAAGCCTTGGGGTAAATATTGTGACTGTGACTGAGGTTGAGGGTGAGCTTTGAGGTCGGGGCTCGGCGCCTGAGGCAGGTGGAGGACCAAGCGCGGGGAGAATGAATCAACACTCATGTAGCGACCCGAAGCCGCCTTGATTCCCAGCCTTTTACCTAGCTGTTGTTGCGAGGAGGCAAAGGGGACATAGGAGGTGAAATAAATGAACGGTGAAGTTGATCCTCTCCGCACACAAACACAGTAGACACGCTTGGATGGCGGTCGAGCCGTCTAAGAGCTACCACTAATAAGCAGCACCACCGTGAAGAGGCCGCACCTCGACCTTAACACTCACGTCGCATGAAAGAGAATGCTTTCTCCGCCCGACAGACACCGCATGATAACAGACTTGAATCCGGTTGGACAATGACGAATATATATCATCAACCCCAATCGGAGGATTATGTAATAGAACATGGCAGCCTGCGGCAAGCAGATTGGTCGGGACGCCGTTCCTCAAACCCATACACATGACCATAGGGCGTGAAACTCCGTCGCTTTAACACGGCCATCACCGGGACTTCGGGAGAGTTGGAGGCTCACAGAGTTACATCGTGCTTTCAAAACAAGGCAGAATGGGACAAGTAGGTAGTATAAGAAGGGGCGAAGCTGGAGAACAGAGGTTAGCTTCGTTGTTTTCTCCGAATACCCCACATTCTTGTTACTATTGAGAGGGGGTGACATCAGATATTTATTCTTATCCTTTAGTCCATCTACTTCTCCTCCTTCCAAATAAGCTCGTGAGAGGAAATAGCGTCACGATATAGACCATGGCGTCCAATCCCAATCTTCCAGACGGCAAATCGCCCACCCTCGCCCTCGTCCATCCCACCGAAGAAGAGAAACTCCACCAATTCAAGCTCAACGGAGTTCAATGGCGCGGTGCCCTGTCAGAAGAAGCCTACCTGCGCCGTGAGGAAGTATTGTCGTCGCAGGCGCTCACCCGAGACGGTGGCATCACGTACTGGATCCTCATAGACACGGCAATGAAAGAGAACCCGTTAGACCCTACCTCGTCCATCCGCCTCCCACTTGCCAGTTGCGAAACCTACCGCAAGAAAGCCCTTGTTTGGCAAAATGGGAAAGTGACCGAGTCCATCTGCCATGGTATCGGGAGCGTCTTTTGCAACAAGCAGCTGCGGAGGCGTGGATATGCGCAGAGGATGTTGCAGCAGTTGGGGAAGGCATTAGAGACGCATCAGGCTACTGAGAAGATGCCCTGCTTGTTCTCCGTGCTATTCTCCGATATCGGCAAGGTAAGTTAGCCAGCTGCGGATCGTAGTAAGTCTAATGATTGACTGTGAGAAGGAATTCTATACGCAGTTTGGATGGGAACCCTTTAACAGCTCGCATATCTCAGTACCTGCGCGGACAAACACGCCGGTGGACGATCTTCCCACCGCTCGACCTTTATTCGCCGAAGATCTGGAAGAGCTGTGCCAGATTGACGAAGCTCTTGTTCGCAAGACTCTCGAGATTCGACCAGCGGACAGCAAGACTGCAGTCGCATTGATCCCAGATATAGAAACCATTCGTTGGTTCCATGCTCGTGAGGAGTTTGTTGCGAACGAGCTCCACAATAAGAAGCCGAAGGTGAAGGGCGCCATCGTAGGTTCAGAGAAAGGCAAGCGCATCTGGGCTCTGTGGACGCGCATGTTCTACAATGAGAATCCCAAGGAGAGCAAAAATAACATTCTCCATATACTCCGCATAGTGATCGAAGACGAGGGGAGCTCAAGCTGGGAGGGCGTGGGGACAGATCACGTCAACGGATCAGCAGGAAATGGGAAACACGACGCAGCAATTGCAGCTTTGTTGCAGGTGGCCCAACAAGAGGCGCAGGAATGGAATATGGAAGAGGTAGAAGCATGGAACCCAACATCAGCGACCGTGTCTGCGACGCAGAAGCTGGATCCCAACGCCATTGTGGTCAATCGCGACATGGAGAGCATAGCGAGCTTGAAGTGGTTCCCAAACCACGAAGGGTCGGTGGCAGAGTCAATCGATTGGATTGGAAACGAGAAGTATGGATGGTGCTGAATAGCGAAGATTCAACGACAGCAAGCAAAATACGAGATATAAAAATGCACCATGTTTTCGTGAAGTTTCCATAGCGTTTGATGATGAATCCCGGCCAAAACATCTATGTCGGATACCAAACGAGATAGATGCACACTACGCCAAGTTGTGCACGTTTTACATATGCATATTTGAATGGCAAGTCACCAGAATCTAAGGTTGAAAAAAATAAATGATGATTAAAGTATATTTCCATTATGTGATATCCAGCTGTTCATCTTACACACATAACTAGCAGTCACAAGCCTGTCAGATTCCACTCGAAGCCCTCTCTTTCAGAGCGGTCGAAACCAGCATCCAATTGAGAAAAGATCATCACCACACCCGCCGAAGCAGATGCATAAGGTATCACTCTTGGGTATCGAGGGTAAAGCTCATCAGCCAGGTTGGAGTACTGTAGCTTTTGTGAGAAGCTCAGAAGGAGACGTTTACTAAATAGAGATTCTATGAAGTACTGTGTGGTTGTTAGCAAAGGTTCAGAGTTGGAAGTATAGGGTGGGTGAGAACGTACTGTGTCAACATGAAAAAAAAGAGAAGGGGTACGGGGAGGAGGCGGTCTCTTATACTTGTGAGAAAAGTCTGTGCGCGCTAGGCGAGATCATCCTGGTGATATCAGTTTGCGAATTTTTCTGCTAGCGCGGCTCAAAGTGGGGTCTAGCGTAGTACTGTGCTTGTGCAGGAATTCTAGCCCCTTCGATGAGATTCCTAACTCATATGGCACGAAATGCCGTGCCGTGGGACATGTCACGTGAAACATTTCACCAGTGTCAGATAACTGAATAGCATTATCACCATCGTAGCTATAACAACATCTGCTCACCCTTCTATGGCTCAAGGATACTGTCCTTCCGTACTGCACTCAAAGTTTGATGATCTTACGTGCGCTTTCTGCTCTACCGTTTCATCATCTTTAATGGTTTCCACACTTTCTCAATTCATTACCGGGTAAGAGCTGTCCTTCTGCATTGTAGTACATCGTAATATCAGAGTCTACGCATTCTGGCGCACCGTCCTACTCTATAATCCGTCCTTTGCAGTTATATGCTTTCCATTCCGGGCTCACTTCATGTGTCCCAAGTCGGTCGGTAGCATATGAGCGTATGCTGATGAGTCGCTGCTGTATGTTTTGGACTTCCCAAATGAACACGCCCTACTACGCCTCACTATGGGACGAGGCGAAATAAGATGTGGACGAGAGGCTCAGTTGCTTAGGACTGTCGTTACGCGATACTGCTCCTGTGCTCTTTCACGTGTTCTCTGTTGGCGTCTTATGCCCATTTTCCTACAGTTCCGTTTTCATTTTCGAAAGAAGAGACACTCAGGACATCATCATGAAAAGCCATACGGAAGCCATACTTGCAACTCGTTTAGGGGGATTGGTAAGTGAATATTGCGGCAGGCATATTAAGATATGAAAGCATTCCAGCCCCGCAAGTACATAGGAAAGGTATATTCTTCCCTCTTCAAGCTTACTATGTCCTCTAGCACAGTTTCCAAGATTGCTTGACCAGCTTGCTCCATATTTACTTCACTGTCACTCTACCACAACAAGCATGAGGTCGCTTTCCAACTCCTGTTGCCATCATTTGCTCCATATTTCTTCCGCAAAAACAAGCCACTTCCTTTCAGCCCAATAAGGCATCCTGTCTCCGTTCATATATATACCTCACTTTATGTCACCCCTTCATTACCCCCAAAAATATACGAAATACCCAAAGACCAACCAAAAAATCATCCTCGACTTGCATAGTTGCCGGCTGTAACCCTTTCCGGTGACTACTATCTCGTTCGCGGTGTGTTACTCTGGACTTCGTTAATAGGCGGAGGAGCAAGGCAAGGTATCAGAGGTATAGGCAGTCTACGACAGAATAAGAGAACAGTTCCACCCTTTCTAGTGATACCCTGGCGTAAAAATCGGGGTATTTTCTTGAGTTTATTTCTTCGTTCCACTAGGTATTCAGGTGCCAACAGATACCAATCAGATGCCGATTAATTACCTAGGGAGGATCCTCTCCATTCTGTCTGAAGCTTTGGAGTATCCATAGAGAGTCTTTCAATAAATTTTTTATTCTACTCTCGTATTTAATCCAAATTATAGCACGCTTGCTCGACACGTAGTGCCACCGAAGTTTCTGTAGTCCATAGTTCGGAACCTCTACCGGTATATGATTCTAGACCTCTTTTATCAACCCTGGACTCCCCACCACACTAGGCAAAAAACTTCTTTATCCCGGTTCCGTTTTACTGCCTCATAAACGGACTCCGCGACTTTTATCGCTTTAAGCGCTCTTCAATATATTCCATTTATTATTCTTATTACAAAAAAATATGTATCGGTTGAAACAACAATTGATTCATGGTCCCTTGGCCATATAAAGGGGCTTGTGGTTTAGTGGTATAATTTTCCCTTAGCATGGGAAAGGTCCTGGGTTCGATTCCCAGCAAGTCCATCTCTTTTTTGCTATTCTGTTGTAAATAGGCAGTTGAAAGGCGCGGTCAAAGTTGAGGGACCGAGCCTGCGCAGGGCTGGCTGGCTCTCCTTTTGCAATTTGTCTAACCAAGAGGGCCAAGTCTGTAATGATAGTCTCAGAAACAGTGTCTTCACTAATTCGGTGTGGCGGGTTAAGGAATAAGAAAGAGGATTTGAAATGGTTGACTTGGTCTTCAGCTGCAAATGGTATCGTTAAGGGACTCAGTTGGGAGGTAGGTAAGAGTGATAAAGGAGCGGTGTAGAGGGATATTTAATGGCTATCTGGGTGATGGTGATGATGGTGCGGCGGTATTAGAGATTTTTGTTCAGGGGGAGAAGATGGATGGATGGAAGAGCTTTGGGGGGGGTTGGAAATATCGTTCTATCTAGTTAACCTTGTCTTCTTTACTAATGTTAAATTTCGTCCTACGAGTAATTTGTATCTTCTTAGGTTGTTGCTATACTAGATAGAAAAAAAAATGGCTCCAAATGTTTTAAACAATGGTTTGTATAACTGCGAGTTTAGGCCTGAGCCAAATCCATACTTTGAAATATAGTATCCGGGCACGCTAAACTCTGAGTTACCCTATATTGTATTTGCTAATCTGAAAAAAATGAATACAATGTTGCGCAACATGCGGGCAGTAAATGTATTGCTAGGAAAGAGTATACGAACGAGTTTACCGTACTGTTGCCCCGCCCTGTCTCTATCCCCTATACCCTTTCCCACTTACGGCACTGTATTATCCCACAAACTCCTCCCGCTCACCCCCTTCATCCACGTCTCCCCCGTCGTATCACTCTTTACTTTATATCCCACTTCCTTAGCCTCTCCGGGAGCGAGCCAGAAGGCGTTCGCATCAAAAGTGACGACGGCGCCGGAGGGGTAGTCTAGCCACACCCAAGCCGCGACTCCCTTTGTCGCCTTTACAACGAACTTCTGCGTGGAATTGTTGTGACTGATCTCCAAGCCAGGGTCGATGAGACGAGATTCCGAGAGCGGGGAGGCGTGGAACCAATTCTCATGCTCAAACTTCCGCTCGACATTCGAATTCGGGGGCGATCCTGTTGCTGAAACGCGCATCCTGAGAAGCGCGTCCCTCGGATCGATACCGGCGCTGGAGAGGAGGGTATTGGTATTCGTCGCCAGAACGCGCGTTGCGTTTATTGCACCGACGTTGACATTCTCCATCTTCGTCCCCGCTCCGGTAGATACGTTCAGCGGCCGCCCACTCCAATCAAACCACCCCAACTGCACCTTCGCCTCAACCCCCTTCCAAAGATCACTAACAACCCACACTTCCAAATCCCCACTCTGTACCTCAAACCACGGCACCACAACAACCGACTCATAAATGTCCTTCGCAACATAATGCAGTACCTTCCACCGTCCATCATATTCAATTCCAGCCCAAGTCGGCGCCTGCCACTGGTCCTCCAACTGCCAATACAAGCTCCCTAGATTGCGTTCCGGCAAGCCACTGCCGCGGCGGTAGAACTGAATTTGTGATTTGTAGTAGTCGGCTTGGAAGATCTGCGTCGTATGGCACCAGGCGGAGAAATTCGCTACTTTATCTGTTTTATTAGGAACGGGGTACCAAAGTCGCGCCGCATCTTCCATTTCCTCCATTCCGCGGGATGGGTTGTCGAGATTCTGGGCGAGGGAGCCTTGGGGGTAGTGATGATTCCGGAGAATTACTGTGGGATTGTCGAAGGACAGGTCGGACGGAGAAACGGCTTGGAGCCAGGTTTGGAGAGAAGGCATGCTGTGGTAGCCGAATTCGTTGGCGAAGCGGCCGATGGGGTAAGAGGAGGTGTTGAAAGAGGAGAGGGAGTCGTAGTTGTAGTGGTCTATCTCAGTGAGCATCCACCCGCACCCAGAACTTAGTCTCCGAGCATAGAAAAGAAATGAATAGACGAACCGGTATTCCCGTAAATGCTCCCACTCGTCAAATTATGATATCTCTCGGTAATCGGCTGCACTTTCGTGAAATCCAACTCCAACCACCCGTTGCTTGTGCTACTCGGCGAATAACTCACACTCCTCGAGTTCCCAAACAGAACGGGCACGATGGTGTCGAGGAATAAGCTTTCATATTCAGCGGTATATCGGTCTCTCGATCCCCAAGGGACAAGCGAGAGTTCGAGGTTTTCGAGTTCGTTGCCGCCGGCCCAGAATGCTAGGGATGCTGAATATATTCATTAGTAACTGGTGGAAAAAGGAAGAGCAGATGAGGAGAGAGGGGAGGGAAGGGAAGGGAAGGGAAGGGAAAATGGGCTTTACGATGATGATTAATCCTCCTCGTCTGATAATTCACTTCCTCCGCCACGTTCTGCAAAAATCCCTTATCGACCGGATACAGTGCATCCCCGAACTCGAACTCGCTCCATAGCAGAATCCCCATCTCATCAGCGAGATCATACATGAAGTCCGGGGAATACGCTCCGGAAGACCAAATTCTTAGCATATTCTGATTTCCATCGACAACAGATTCGAACAGTTGGCGGATTCGTTCTTTGGTGACGGTGGGCCAGAAGGGATCTGGTGGTATAAAGTCTTCCGTTGTTGGTTAGTTTACGACTCAAGGGCTAGAGATAATAGAGACGGGAGACATACTGGACCCCTTAGCATAGAACTCATGCCCGTTAATTTCAAAATGCCAGTTATTCCCCGGGGCAATCCCCTGAGCTAACTGTGCTTCTGTAACCGGCCACTCGTTGAGCACGATGGTCCTAAACCCAATCCTTTTCTCAACCGACAAGACACTCCTATTTCCGCCTCCCACCACGTCAATGGTGAGGTTATATAGCGTCTGAGGTCCCATGCCAACCGGCCACCACAGCTCAACTAACTCTTTCGGAATGACACTGCTCCCAGTGATGACACCAATTCCTGAAGTAACATTGTTAAGCGGACCACTTAACACCGTCCTCCCGCTCCCATCACTGATACGGAAATTCAAAATCGCATCCAGAGGAAGAGATCCGAGATAATCGATACTGGCGTTGAGAACCCAATTCTTGCTCTGATCTGGAATCATAAGAGGCAGTTGTCCTTCTCGGTAGGTGTCTACCAAGGTATTTCTCGCATACACGTCTTCAGCTCCGAGTTGGATGACATAAGCCTATTGACAGTTATATCAGTTAGGAGGCAACTTGAAAGAGCCGGTGACAAATGTATACCGGCTGCCATGGCCCTGCAGGCGCAAACGCCGGACCCCAGTCCCAGCCGAAATCGTTTTGTTCTTTTCTTATAAATTGACGATTCGGAAATTCAAACCATCCCTCAACTCCAGGAGGCCAAGCTATCACATACATCGTTAGCAACCTTCCTATAGATGTCCTTCCCAGCTTCTCAACCGTCTTTCCAAAACCAAACAGTAAATTTCACTTACTCTCCTGGCCCGGCAACTCCGCAGTCGCATTTGCAATAACCGTCGCACTCCCAAAATCAATCTTGATCATCGGACCACCCCGACTACTACAATTGCGCAACAAATCCGAGACATCGAACCAGTACTGTCTGAACTGATTGTTGGTTGCGGCGACGTGGTAGCCACAGAATTGGATACTGGTGAAGGTGTCGAGGCCGTTGAAGAGGAGATAGGTTTGGCTGGCGTTTCGGCTGCTAGATCTCGTTGGTTGGTACTGTGGGATGTTGAGGCATATTTAGGGGAGTGGGAGTGTGGAGGTGGGGGGAGGAAGGACATACATTCCTGTCAAAGGGGCGGATGTGTAGGTCCAGTTCGAATCGCCTATCCAGCGGAGATTGAAGTCGTTGAGGCCCCAAAGGGGGTTTTCTATGACCTAATTCCCACCTTCTTAGTTCCCAACGTTATCATATAGAAATGAATTCGCTTTCCCCTTTTCCTCCTCACTGTAGTTACATATCTGTCTCAAACGTACCTTTGCAGCATAAAGATCCAAATGCACCTGACTCGGAAGCCTCCCCGGCACATTTATATTAGTGTAATTCGGACTGGTCACCGTCCAGCCCACTGTACTGAGGTCCAGAACATGGGGTTGCTGACAGCATGCTGTGGATGCTAGAGTAGCGATAGCTAGAATCGTTTGGAGGATGTTCCAGTGCGGCTTCATAATGGCAGGGAAAGAATATGAGAGAGACAGAGATTCAAGACGGAAGGAATGAGAAGTAATAAGAAGATATAGAAGACAGAGAGCTCCGCAACCCCAAACACATATAGATCGTTGCATATTGTCCGTCCCATTCGATCCTTCCCATATATTGTTTGATATGATGTAATCTAACAGCTGGAATGCCGCGCAAGAGCGAATGGCATAGTTACTGCAGCGGGACCCTGCAGTACAATGAGGGGAATCATGCCCATCTGTGTATTTCCTATACCCAGATGAACGTTGAGTGGTGGAGAGATGAGAGCTGCAAGATCCATGGCTGAGGTTTGATCGATGGAAGGCGGGGCTTTGCCTATTTGGGCAGACCCGGATATAAGGCAGTCAGGTGACATTGCTCATAGTGCATCGGATCAGCTGCTTCGGATCAGCTGCTTCGGATCAGCTGCTTTTTTGTGTCCCCCGCGGACTCTGATATCATATACCTTCTGATTTTTGAAGTCAAAGTTTGACTCCAAACTACTCATCGTAAACCATGATAGAGAGCATCTATTTACGAACATTTACGAACACCATCGCATCACTCATTCATGTTTGCATTCCAGCACTCGGCATACACCAAACAAAAGATACCCATTTCTAACAGTTCGTCAAAGTCGTAAGAGTCGTCCATCATCTCATAATCCGTCATATAGAATAATCCAACTCTATCAGCTTCTCGTTCATACCAACACACAGGCCATGAAGTCGTGAAAGGATAGAAAGAAAGGTAGTGATGTGACCCATCCGACGCTGAAAATAGCCATATCAGAATGAGAGAGGACCATCAAGACCCAGCTCAGGTATATATATATGCCAAAAGTTCAAAGAAAGAAATAGCCTCCTCATAAACCGTCATCCACTGTTGGAGCAAAAGAAATAACCAAGGAAAGAGGAAGTCAGTAGGAATAAACAGTCTAGTATCTCGGACCCGGCGGCGCCCCAATCGGTGGAGGCGGCACCGCACCATAGGGATTCGCATCCGCATACGTCGTAGGATAAGGATTGGCAGCTACAGAATAGGCATACGGGTTAGCACCGCCCATACCATTGAGGGCATTCTGCCGGGCCTCCCTCTCGCGACGCTCGCGGGCCTTCCTCCTCTTGCGTCTCCTCTGTTCCAATTCTTTCACACTCTGTCGCTGCTCATTCATCTCTTTCCACTCTGAAAATGCAGACTTGATCCCGAGCGCAGCGATTCCGACCGCGGCTGCGTCCTGGAGCATGTTTTTCGACTTGCGTTTCCGAGCTTCTTCCGGCGACATTTCGCCCTCAGAGACCATCTTGCGCCGGTTTTCGGATGCCACCATGGACGTGTAGACACCATGAGCAGCGTGGATCGTCGCGACAGTGGCCAGCCCAGCAGTGAGGAGTTCCTTACCTCTTAGCTTCTTGCGTCTCAGCTCCATATCCGTGGTCGAATCGGAATCAGAGCCATCATCCTGTTTCGACATGGTCGCTACTCTGCGATCGTCGTTAGTTCCACGGGCTGCTTCCGGATCGTCATCCATACTTCGGTCCCCGCGGCGGCTGCGACGGTTCCGGGAGGGAACGTAGCTGTCCTCGCTTGAAACACTCCTGGAGCGGTCACGCCGAGACCTGGACTTGGAACGGACACGGTCGTAAAGGGCCTTTCCAGCTGCAAGGACGGCTCCAGCACCAGCGACATCGCGGATAGCATGGCTCTTGTCCCCATCGCGTCCTCGAGATTGGGAGCGTCCACGTCCGAAAATCGACCTGGACCGGGAGCGGGACCGTGATCGAGAACCAGACCTGCCGCGACCCCGAGATCTCGAACGGGAACCATTCGCGAGGCGGTTGGCTAGAAGACCACCGATAGCAGATTCAGCAATGTGACGTTTGCCCTTTCGATCGGGGTCCTTATCGACCAGGCTATCGATTCCAGCAGCGCCCAAGGCGGCAGTAGCAATCCGTTGACCTTTCTCGCCGGTCCACGGGCCAGGTTCCTTGCGGCTGCGGAAGGCTTCGACAGCTCCAGCGACAATAGCTGCTTTGGCGGCTTGTTCCCATTTCTTCTCCGTCTTATGACGGCCTCCATCTCGGCTTCGGCTCCGCGAGCTTGAACTATGACGATGGCTACGATGGTCATAACGGTCTCCGTATCGGTCACTGTCATAACCACGATCTGCCCTTCGTCGGTGCCGAGAGGGAGAGCGCGCTTTCCCAGTGACAGCACCAATGACGCCCCCAAGACCTACGCCTTCGCCGAGATCCCGAAGGGTATCGACGACGGATTTGCGACGCTCACGAGCACGGGGTCGTTCTGGTCGGTCATATTCTTCTGAGGAGTAACCGTCGTCATAGTCGCGGTGCCGCCGTCCACGGTCGTAACGAGAGTAATCGGAACGATCGTCACGGTGGTGGGCAGAGCGGGCACGACGAGGCGGGTCATAAGTCTCTCGATATTTGGTGTGCCTGTACTCGCCGCCGGGAGGAGGAAACTCGCGAGGGATGTCTTCTATACTGTCTTCGCGACGTGGTCGGTATACTAGGTCACGGGCCTGAGCGCCTTTCCCACCACGCTCGATATAGGTGGTTTCGGAGACGTATTCCGGCTCCCGCTCCCGAGTCCCACGATGGCGACGAGGGATGTCGTAGCTATACTCGGACATGGTTGGTTTTCCAGTCAAGTCACAGGGGCAAGCGCGCGTCCCTACGGAGTTCCTTGCAGTGGAGGGCTGATGGTCGATGGTTGATGGTCGATGGTCGATGGTCGATGGTCGATGGTCGATGGTCGATGGTCGATGGTCGATGGTCGATGGTCGAATTCGATGGACTGGAAGAACACAATACGTTAGACAAACGAGGGGAGGGATGAAGAGAAGGCACCAAGGAGGTACATACCGGAATATGCGGCAAGTTCAGTTGGTGTGACTTGCGCAATCAAGTCTGGTGGCTGGAAAAGAAGAATCAAGAGTGCCCACAAAGAGGGGTACAAGGTGTTGCGTAGGGAGGATGGAGGATTTCGACGGGTGATGACAAGGCGGGGGAGTTTATAAGTGGTGAATCAGGTGCCTAGTCTTGGAAAGCAGAAGGCTGAGCAGTAATTTGTGGGTGGCGTGGTGAGCAAAGATGCTTGACTCGGAGACTTTTTGGAGGGAGTTGCGCTGTGTTCAGTCTGGGCGCTGGGAAAGGGTGCCGGTGGGTGGATGCTAAAGAATAGAAAGGACAGCAGACGGTGGAGCAGGCTCGAAGGGGAGTAGATGGCCCTTTACGTCATACGACTGACCAGGTTTTGATTGTTGCACCCTTGGGGGTTTTGGTTGTTGATTGGTGAGGCTCTAAAAAGCAGGATGACTGCCCAACGAACTTGCACGATCAGAAGGGTTGCAGGCTGCATCAGAACATGAAGGGTGCAGTGAAAAAGAGTGAAGGGTATTACTAGTGGGAACTACGGGCAGTCAATCTTTGGTGAGTAAAGTAGCGCTCCCGGTCAAGAAGGCCCCGTAGTCGGGGCAGTTAAATGACGGTGTTGAACTCTCGATGAGGGGGAGGGGCAAGTCGGCGGTGGTGAGTCTTGGTTGGTGAGTCCTGGTTGGTGAGCCTGGTTGGTGAGCCTGGCTGGTGAGTCCCCCAGCTGTGCGTGCCGTGACCGTTCGCACAAGCCCCAGGCCCCATCTCACCACCACATCTGCTATTGTTCAGTCTCCAGACTGTGCCGGACACTTCCGTTCACCGGAAACAACAAACTGTTCTCTTTTTACGGACGGGTTAAAGGCACAGTGTGCTAGCAGCGTTCAGAGTTCGGAAAATGGTTTCAAGAATTGTCTTCGAAGTCAATATTGTGGTCAATTCATGTAGTCCATTTCATGTAGGTGATGAATTTCATATGGTCAATTTCATGTGGTCAATTTCATGTGGTCAATTTCATGTGGTCAATTTCATGTGGTCAATTTCATGTGTTCAATTTTCAAGATGTTGGCTATCTGTCAGCGCTCCATTATCCTATGCGCCGCTGGAATCTTTCTTCAGTTAATGAGCCAATGAAATCGGGGGAGAAATCTGTGGCGAAGTCACCCCCCCCTCTACACATACCGACTGTGGCTAAGTCGCTCTGCTACATCGCTGATTCGTTCCTTAACCGAAGT
The DNA here is from genome assembly GCA_010093945.1 of Delitschia confertaspora ATCC 74209. Lineage (NCBI taxonomy): Eukaryota > Fungi > Ascomycota > Dothideomycetes > Pleosporales > Delitschiaceae > Delitschia > Delitschia confertaspora. The sequence goes on from ML993867.1 coordinate 97,935, forward strand.
AAGATTCATTCCAGCTTGTGCATGCGATAAAAACCGACGACGAACATTCCTTAGGTGCATTTACTCCTACTGTCTAGTCATCGGCCGTTATTTCGTCCCTGATAAATGCAGATGAGTAAAAAAGGGAAAACTCAATCATGTGAGGTTTGGAGACATCCCCTTCGAAAATCTGATTCGAACCTCTCGGAAAAGAGTGTCGATTGGATATACATGTTAATACGCTATCAAAACACCTATTCAACTCCATTACTGACAATCCACAATCATTACACGCTATGCTATCTCCATTACTCAATATCTATGCTGTCGTGGTCTATTATCATGGCGTGAGTATGCATCATGGATAAACAAACATTACCACTTCAATCCAATTCCTCTTTTCGGCTCTTAGGTCCTGCCGAGCCTATCTTCTCTTCAGAAGTAGCCAAATTCAAGCCTTCAACCTTCTCTCCTCGCACCTCACACAAACCGGCTCCTCTGAGGCACCACGTAGGAAATAGCGACCGTCCTCGAATGGGCCAGAGCACTCCTATCCAATGGGTTAGTCATGAAAGAAAGAAAGAAAGAAAGAAAGAAAGAAAGAAAGAAAGAAAGACAGACAGAAAGAAAGAAAGAAAGAAAAAAAAAAAAAAGCAAATGAACGAAAAAGGACACGTACATTGCAAACAAAACATCCAACATGCCACTCTGCCCCAAGAGCCTTAACAACCGTATCCGTAACCGGCTTCCTGCACTTCTTGCACTTGGTCGAGTAGCGATTGGTATGGCATCCGACACACCACGCATACCCATCCTTTTCCACGAACGGCGTCGTAGAATCAAATGGCTACACCAACAAATTAGCAAACTTTTTCCAACCATGAACTGAAGGACCACACATACATCCCCACACTGAGCACAAAAGAAATGCCCAACATGCCACTCCGCCCCACAAGCCACCACCACCTCCCCCTCAATTGGTGTCTTACAGCTCTTACACCGCGGACTAAACAACTCATGAAAGTCTAAATGGCAATAGAACCGCATCCCTTCATCGCCATCCTCTTCCTCCAACCTCCGCATATCCCACCCGACGATAGCTTCAATATCTTCGCCCCGCATGCGCCTCTGAATCCGCGAAATGCGTGCCGCGCGCTTGTCATCGGGCTCAGGGTAGAAGGCTACGCATTCGAGCTTCTCGCCGCAGTGGTGGCATTGGAAGCATTCGGGATGGAAACGGGCGCCCGCAGCGCTGACGATGCGGCCAGCAATGGGCAGGGCGCATTGGTGACAGAGTGCTCCGGAACGGACGGTTGTAGGAGTCCAGTGAGTCCTGGAGCTTGTGGAGTTGCCGCGAGGAAGGGGACGAGATCCGCGGTTTCCTAAAGCGGGTAGAGGGCGTACTGAGTCGGAAGATTCGCTGACATTAATGGTAGGGACGGATGGAGTGACCGAAATCGATGGTGTGACGGATATAGACGGCAGGGGCTGCGTTCCACGGTTTCCCGGAGTCGGTAGAGGGCGTGTGGAGCCGGAGGACTCGCTGATGTTGATAGTAGGGATGGGCGGATTTACGGAAATGGATGGAGCATTGATCTTAGGAGCTGGACCCGGGGTTGCGGTGATTGACGGCGTCTCCTGGATGGAGATAGTCGGGATAGGGTGTGCAGGAGCCGACTTAGATCGCGATGAGGGGGCCTCAGAGACACTTATCATAGGAATAGGAGGGATGGCTGGAGGAGTGGGAGTGTTTTCCCTTCTTAGGCTATTAAACCTAGACGCCGGTTTTGCTGGTCTGGCAAAGGGATTCTTCGGAGTCCTCGCGGCGCTGATTGCAGGCGCAGCTGCTCCATTGGTGCTCGACGAAGGATTGGTCGTATAAGCTGAGATGTTCCTCTGGATGCTGCTGGAACCGGGTGGCGTCCCCGTATGCCATTCGTCTTCCTCTGGAGCATGAATGGTAGGAACCACTGGCGCTGACGCGGCCTTGGACAAAGGACGAATATTGAAGTCCTCCCCTGCGCCGACCTTTGGTGCTGCAGGTGGAAGAGGAGATGCCTCCTCTTTAAGCTCGATTTCCTTTTTCTTATTGAAAGAAACGATCGGTCGACCGGGAGCGTCCGAGACTAAAGTGGGAGTAGGCAGTTTCGGACTCCTGTCCTTCAATCGCATACTGGTAGCTGCCCGTAGCTCATCACTCCTTATCTCCTTCCCATCCTTCATCTTAGCCTCCTCGTTCTCTGCATTTGACTTCTCATCCTCCTTGGTCTTTTCCTTGGGTATAACCGGATTCAAGGCGTACTCTGCATTGCGCGACTGGGTTGGCTCATTTTTCCAGATCTCAAACCTGTCGAACCGTCTCGCGACTGTTGGATCCGTGTTCGACCTCCCAAGGTTTTCTTTGGCAAATTGAACCCTACTAAAGGGATTCCGTCGGGCTTGCAGAGGCACGGTGGGCACGGTCTTCACTGGAGAAGAGGGCTTCGTAATGGAAGAGGCATCCTCTTCAGGCTCCTCATAGATCTTGTCGTCGGGGTTCTTAAACAAGCTCCCACTGGTTCTCCGTCTGGAGCTGCTGCTGCGTCTCCTACTCTTAGGAGCGAGGGGTTGCGTAGGGATATCTGGAAGCGCTGGGGAACCTTTTTTCTTCTCAGATTCGGTTTGCTCAGCATCCTTCGCAGTTTTTGCAAAATTGGCATTCGCAGTAACAGACGAATTGCTCGCTGTACGATGGCTCTGCAAACTACTGCTTCGACTCCCTGACTGAGCACTACCAGTCGAGTGCCGCTTCCTCGTCTTCACATTCGCGTTCTGTAGATCTTGCTCCCCTTTAGTGCCCAAGCTCTTCGTCCTATTATGAGCAATCCCTTTATCAGATAAACCAGGATAGGCATACGGGGCACCAGGCTGAGCACCAGGCGCATTAGGATTTTGGTGTTTCCAGACCAACTCCGCTGCTTCATCCAGCGCGGCATCATACAGCTTCTCCTCCTCTTTGAGATCGATTTCTTCCATTGCCCGCCGCAATGCTCTAGCTTCCTCCCGTTCTACTTGACGGATGCCGTTCTCGCGGTAGGGTAGACTTGGAGATATTGTTCGCTCGCGGACTGGTGCTGCTGTTGTGGAAGAGGAAATCTCGCGTTCACGGCCTCGTGGGGGTTGAACTAAAGGACGGCCTGCTAGGACTTCGTCTATGCTGCGGTTGGACATGTTTGAGTTGGTTCGGCGGTGGGATGGTGGGGTGTCTGCGACGGCTTGTGCGTCTATATCCACACCGACATCTTTGAAGGTGGTACGTGTGAATGGAGAGGCCCCGGGGGACTCGACAGCCTTGGAGGTGGTTCTGCTTGACCAGGACCCAAATTTGGACGTGGGAGGTGGACGAGAGCCGTTGGGTCGCGGGACCGGTTTGCTTCGAAGCTCATTAAAATATTCCGCTGATCAAGTAGCATTATCAGTAGCTGCTCGCTCGGAGTATCAATGCTGGAATGGCACTTACCCATTTGCTTAGGGTTCATGAATGTTGGGCCGGGCGATGCTGCCCTGTCCGGTGATTTAGTCCTGAACATGGGGAATTAGGTGCGTAGATTGTTTAGACTGTTTGTTTAGGGTGATGCGTTGCTAAGCGACCGGGCAAGCTAGCAAGATAAGATAACAACTTCACTGAAGCTTGAGAATTGAATGAATATCAGATTGGAATGTATAGAAAGAAGGGAAGAGGAAGATATTGAAGTATATACATCACAGATGTGGTTCCAGGTTGTTCTGTGTTGTGTGATGGCGCGTCAGTATTGGCTGGGTTTCCAGATCAACCACATCCTTTCCCCACATCTGCACCCACACACCGCCCTCCCTGCACTGACGTTTCAGATGAGAGCTCCCTCGCATGAGTCTAGATGCGAAGATAACAGTGTGTATCCTTTGAGACGGTAACTGGAGGGTACTTGCAGCTCAACTCTTAGCATTAAAGCAACCAGAGGAGTATTGGTCTTCAAACGCTCCCCTAACACCGACGTCGCTGCCTGAAGTAATATGGCAATCTTCGTTCTGATTGGCCAGCGCTACATTCACCTTCGATATATAATAGGTGGATTATGCATACCATCCTAAAGGCCAGAACATGACTCTTCCAAAACAGCTAATAGAAGCTCCTGTGATTGAGATGCACATCCTTGGAGGCAGTTGGAGTGTTTCGTCAAGGTTCTTAAAGTACTAAAGATTGGAACATAAATAAGTTAAGAGAAAAGCTTTTGGATGAACGTAAGGAACCTCTCCCCTATATCCGAAAAAAAATCGCAGCCATGATATAGCCAACTCCTACAAGTCAGTCTACGCCCCCCCAGTCGCCATAATTTTCTTCCCTTTAACGCTCTTCCATTCCATCCCTAAGCTCAAGAAAAAAGCAATCGCCGCGGTCGCAATCGCCAAAACATAGGCGCTAACAATTGCCTTCGTATACGCCTGCAACACCCTCCCTAACAACCCCTCCGGCACCACCTCCCTAACATGCGTGGCCCCCGCCCCAATAATTACCTTTGCATCCAAACCCGGTGCATACCTAGGGATCTCGCGCTGTAGGGAATTGATGAAGATGTTCTGCGCGATGGAGATGGAGATGGCGCCGCCGAGGGAATTGAAGAACATGACGCAGGCATTGGCGGTCGGCATGTCGCGCTCGCTGGTGACGACTTGGACTGCGATGAAGGGGATTTGGACGCTGGCACCTGCGCCGACACCCGCAAGGATTTGGTACCCGATCCATTGGCCGGCCGGGGAGTTCACTTTTAGTGTGTAGAGCATGCCGGCGCCGATGGTGAAGACGGCAGAGCCGACCCACATAAAGGGGCTGTAGTAGCCAAGGAGAGTAATGGCGGCGCCGATGAAGATGGAGGAGATGGTTATGCTGACGAGGTAAGCGATGGTGCGGATACCAGATTCTTCAGCTGTGGTTCCCTTGCAAGCCTGGAAGTAGAAGGGGAGGTAGTAGATATGAACATAGAGAGCCATGGATAAGAAGGCGGAGAAGAGGCAGCTGACGAGAACAGTGCGTTGTGTAAAGACACGGACGGGAATGGTTGCGCGGTCTTTCTGGTAGATTTGAATGCCGATGAAGACGGCGATTATGAGGCCGAATCCGAGGAGGTTTCCCCAGATTTTTGAATTTCCCCATGGATAGGTTTGACCGCCCCATTGGAGGGCTAGGAGAAGGCAGACAATGCCACAGATCAGGAATACGGCTCCGATTAGATCGACCTCCTTCAATCGTTGTTTGAAGGGCATGTGACTGTATTGTCGCTCAGGGTTCGTAAAGAAGAAGAACACGACGATCAGTGAGACTGAAGAAGTTGGTTAGGAATGGGTTGGGGGTCGAGGGTTGACTAGGTAGACGTACCAGCTCCAAAGGGCAAGTTAATCCAGAAACACCATCTCCACGATGCCTTGTCAGTAAGGGCTCCACCGAGAATTGGCCCTTTTTTTTGGTTAGTATACTGAAACATCTTTGTTTTCGCAAGTTGCCGCTAACCTACTACGGATGCTATCCCGAACATGGAAGACAGCGCGGCAATGTATATTGCGCGTTTGCGAAGCGCTACTGAATACCCGATAATCGTCATGCCTCCGGAGAACAGAGCTGCTGCTCCGGCACCAGCAACCGCTCTGCCTACGATGAACACTGCTGAACTTTGAGCTGCTGCGCAAATAACAGAGCCGACTTCAAAAATGACCAGAGCACCCAGGTATGTCCATTTAACGTCGAAGTAAGTGTAAATCTGATTGAGTTAGTGGCAGCTTCCATTGGTCAATATATATACGCACTCGTCCAAATGATGGCTGTAAACTACATGTTGTCAAAAGATAGGCGGATCTTTACAGCATATTAGTACCCATTCTCCTTTGTTCATAAGGCAAACACTAACCCGTACCACCCAACATCCCCCAAGCTGTTGAAGACCGTCGTAATCTTGGGTATAGCAGTCGCAATGATAGTGTTGTCCAGCGCAATCACAAAGGTCGTAAGACATAATCCGAGAGAGAGAACTGCCAGCTTGAATCCAGTCAAATATTTGCTCTCATCCTCCGCTTCTTCGGTAGTCTCTTCCTTCTCCGCAATTGTCTCTTCTGCGTCTTTCGCACCAAGTTTCTCTTCATTGTTTCCGACGGTTGTATCCAACCCTTTGGAAGCCGGACTGAGAGATGTTTTTTCCCCTTCATCTGTAGACATAAGACATTCGGATTCGGTTCGCGTTGCGGATGTACTGTGCTCATGGGTAGACGCGTCTGTCGACTCGACTACTTTACCATTATGAATATCTTCCAGCGCGGACTTTGAAGTCGCAGCCACATCTGTTGGAACAGTGGTCTGGATCTCAGAAATCCGTGTGTCTTCATTAGGTCTATGCATAGAAATCGTTCAAGCGCGCCCAGCCGTTGCCCAGCTGGAACTTTCCGATAGAGCGGCCCACAAAAATGGAGATTGGCGTTGCGGAGAGATACGCGAGTGCTTAGTAGTGATATTAAAGGGACGCTGCGGTCCGGGACAACTGGGTTCGTTGAAATGTAGACGCAAGTGGTGAATGAGACTAGAAAAGTGACAGAGGAGAGAGACGATGCAGAAGAAATCTTTGCCATTCGTCTCTGTCTTGTGTCTCATTCTCTCAACGCAGGCCAAGGCCACCTAACCGACCCGGAACCTCGACTTTCCGGGGGCCAGGGTTCTGCATGTCTTAAAAGGAAGGGATATGGGCCTTGTTCTTCTCCGCCAATCGGACCGTTTGAATCGTTGACCGGACATCGTGAACCAGGCGAGGGCGTTCGCTTCGTTGTGTTGGGTCAGAGATCGCTATATTGCCGTATATTGTCTGACCATCGTTCGAATTGAGTTCTTCAAATGTAGGCAAACACTCATTCAGTTGGGTTCAACTATATGTGCATGGCGCATCCTGTGCCATAACATGGAGTGGAAAGACAAACGAAGGGCAGACAACGAGAGTTCGGACTGATGGGGTTCCCATGACCTTGGGTGGCTTTCGGTGTAGGCGAGATTGTGGTGGTGAGCCACTGCCGCGTTGGAGGCGCTCATGGCACCAGGCCTTAGTATATTTCCAACCGAATATTCCCACGCCACAGTACAATAGGTAATTACGGTTATGGTTGATGGTGGACGATGCGGTTAAACTTTGCATCTGAGAGAATAGGTACTGGTTTTGAGGACTGAGGAAAGGTTTAAAAATCTGAATAATAATAGAAGTGGGAGACATCGTGAAAAACCCATAAACAGGAAAGAGAAAAGGGAAAATGGAAAATTTGGAGACCAAATATTTCAGCCATAGAACTATAGAAGAAGAAAAGCAGACCAAAGAACCCAAAACCAAGATACTCCGTAAAGCTCAAGCTTATAATATCTGCTAAACGCCGCGGGCCGAAGGACACCGGACCCTTAGCGCTTCTATAGAATTATTTGAAGTCTAGAACGTGGAAAGGAAATTCATGTATCCTCTATATATAGCTTTTCAGTTCTGAAAGAGATGTCAGCGTCCCCATTACTCCTTTCAGGTCTCTTCGTGGCACTCACACTCGCTCGGGATCCGCTGCACTTTGGACAAGGCTCCTCGACTTTAAGCGTGGTCAAGATCTTTCCTTCCTGGCCCCGAGGACATCGCGTTTGTTTCAGCTTCGCTTGTGGGCAGAAATCCAGGAATATGGCTTCGGTGTGGCCGCAGCGGTGACTGTAGGCGTGATAGAGACACATACTGAACGTTGGATGATACAGTTGCCTTTGTTGAGGCGGTAAAATGATAGAGAGCGTACAGAAATGGATTCCTGGGAGGTGTCAGAATATAAGTAGACTAGCGCTTGGTCACTGAAGGGATGTGCTTACGTTGGAGAGGAACGGTGTAGTCCGATTTAAAGCACAATGTATTGGAATCTTACACCGCTCACAAATGACCGGTTCTCAATGGGGTCCGTTAAGACAGAGAATGGTGATGATGGCTGGCCCTGGATGGTGTTCTTATAATGGTTTGGACATCGGTGTGTCTTTTAACTCCTTTTATCCTCTCTAGTCGTCATCCTGCGCGCTTTGATTTTCCCCAAGCTCGCCATGGATCTGGTGGTTTGAACAATCATGGAGAAGGAACGAATGCAACCACACTCACGATCCGAGCCTGTGTTACTACCGCTATGGCACCCATCAGACCTAGCAACTAGGACAACGATATGCCCACAGCAAGTTATGGCCGGATCAGGTTGCAAAAGCAACACCGTCTAGATTTCTTTTCTTAAAAGGGGCGTATCGTAAGTTTGAAATGGCGGTGCTAGCCCTGTGTTGGGGTAAAGAATCCGGTCACAAACATTCGGAAACGTGCTGGTCTTTGAGCACAATATGACCTCCGGTGAACCTGGGAAACACAATCGCGTGGTTTTGGCTGCGATGCGATGGATTGACGCTCAAACACAACAGGATGAAAACTGTGACAAGGAAATGAAAGAAAAACCGAGACGGTGAAACGACAAAAATAGATGAAAGGTTGCTAGCAAATCGCGTTTGACTGCCCTCTTACGGCATCCTTCTTTTCTCAGCTTTGATTTTGAAGACAGAGACGAAGAATTGGGGGTACTATTGGGGCGTAACGGACCCTGCGTGAACTACTCAGCTTACCATTGTAGTGCTTGAGAAGCAAGGACTGTGGATTTCCATGCGCATACCTGAAAAGGGAAGCGGTCTGCCAATGAAGCGACATTACTTTTTGTCTGTAGGGTTCAATGTTGCTAGTAGTTAGCATATAATTCAATTTCTGCTGGGTTGATAATGTCGACATATTGCAGAGCCCCCAAGTAATGCCCACTATGTTCGCGGAAATGCAGCCAATGACAGAGCACCTACACCGCCAATTGATGTGGCGGATCTAACGATGCGAACCACTGCATATAGCTCCCACAACAACGGCATTCTTTGTGTTTGCAGAGAGCCCCAGGGTTGACGTGTGTGACTTTGTTGTTCACCTATCAGCTCGTGCTCACTGCTCAATATCGGCGCCAGAAGTTGGTCCATCCACTCCTATTTATCCTGCTCTGGACTCCAAGGAACATCAACCACATCAGCATTCTTCCTGATTCCGTGATGGCTGAGCTGGTGGCTTGGCTGTGATGTCCGCCACCAGAATGGTTCCTAGGAAAGAAAAGCACATCGTAGTGGGATTCTGCACCCCGCCGAGCCAGCGCACTACAGTGTCGTGGCCTGCCACATGTCTACAGGCGCCAGGGAGCGACTGCAGAGGTACTCCATACAGCTGGTTCCGTTGTGGGGCTTAAGACAGCTCGTTATGAACGGTTGCGAAGTCAGTTGGAGTGGTAATGGTGGTGGTGGTGGTGGTGGTGGTGGTGGTGGTTGTGGTGATAGTAGTGTTGGTTATGACGGGTGTCCGGTCCCAAGATTCGAGATGTGCAATCTAGCCTCCAATGCCAGCTGGCAATGACGCCGCATCCTGAGCCATCGTCGAGCTATTCCGGGGCATCGAACGGGATCGTAGGCCATCACGGCCATGCTGGAACGCATAAGGCGACGTCCTGAGCCCGTTCGGTCTAGGGCCATTGACACGTAGCTCGCAGTTCTGCAGATTGACGCAGGCCGCTGCACCTTCGTTACCAGTGCGCCGGCAATAGATTGAAGGAGGAGTGGGATAATAGTCGCACCGAGAACATCTGCGCGCGCTCTGTCATTTTTCTTCATTTTTCTCTCTCTCCAGGTTGCACTTTTCATCGTTATCGTTGTCGGAGTTGTTGCCGTCAATTGCTGTGCTTCCGCTGTGTTCGGTTTCTGATCGCTCGCTTCGAAGCTTCCCCTCTATCCTCCACCACGCCAGCAGCATCACGATTCACGCCCAGCAACCTCAAACGCCAGCCCTAAAGTCAAAGCCACAAGATCCCCATATATTGCCTTGCTTGGAACTTGTGCCGAGCGCGAACCTTGAATCCCTGGGCTAAAAAGAGTTCTCTATCAGAGCTTTCAAGTTTCAATTAAGTGCACTGACCGTCTACTCACCGCCTGCAAAACGTCACGGCGCCTTTTTATATCCTCATCGATCCTCGGCGGACATTGCAGAGGGTTGGAGAAAGGTCGCGATGCGTTGTTTGGAGATTCAGACCCTGATTTCCCAGCCACCCCCAGCTTACATCTTCCACCTTGTGAATGACAGCTGGTAACGCCTCGTAAGAGACGTATCTGAGTCGCTTCACTCACTGCCCGCTTCCATTGGTCCATATCCGCCTCAACACCACCGAATAGGACGACGTCTATAAACGTTGGCACCAAAACAGCTTCCTGACTTGTCCCCCTTGAGGTAATTGGATTCTTGCCATGGCCAACACTAGCTGGCACCTTCTTCCATCATAATGTTCGTTTGTTCCCTCACTGACCCTTCTCTTAGATCATTGGCCTTCCTCTCTTTATTCTTTGACTACTGTATATTACAAGGTTTCATCCCAGTGTCCATCTTGTCCCAGTACTTGTACCCAATAGTATTCTCCCGTCATCGGTCTTAATTGGATAGATCTCCGAAAATCGCTTTGGATACCGGCCATTTTCATCGAACAATCATTTTGCAGCCTGCCTGGTCACGGGAGAGCCATTCACTCGTCTGAGTTTAAGCGCGCCGACATCTGACGATTGGTATCTTATCCCGGTTTGCTTCGGAGATCTAGGATCCATCTGATACCATTCTCGGATTCGAGTTGTCATTCTCCAGCTCGACTGGGATCGCAAGTAACTGGATTCGACGTCCAGCCGCTGTCTTAGAGCGTCTGTGTGGATGGTAAGAAGACCTGATTACCCGCAATGTTCATGTTCATCTTACCCCAACCTCTCATGTCTTTGGCTTCTTACCCTGTTATGCATCATTCAATTTATATTTCAGTCCTGGAGACCATCCAAATCACCTCATGTACCCCTTTTCATGGCATAGAGAAATAGCTAACAGTTGTAAACAGCGCTCTAGAAGATGGCATCATTGGACTTCGATCAAAAGTTTCTCGGTCGCATAGCCAAGCAGACAAGCGCTTCAAATCCACTTCTCTCCAACTCCCTGTATCAAATCCTCGGCCTCTCCGTCCTTCTCTCCAAGAGACTCATACGGGCCCGCAAACTACGGAAACTCGATACCTCCCGCGACACTCCATCCTTAGCTGCCTACCAGCACATCCTATGGTTATCTCGAGAAGGTCTTTCAGTATTGGAGTATTATGTCCTGCCATACGCTCAGGACAATCAATATGGGCCAGAGTGCAGGGTACTCAGTGTCAAGTTACGCGCGAGTTTCTATCACATATTCTGTTTATTCCACAACCAGCCGCCGGTTACCGCAACGAATATGCCATCGGCAGACCCGCGAAACGCTTATGCGCCGCCTCTGCCTCAATCTCCCGCCAAAGGCAACGGACAAACTCGCGGAGCTGACACAAGCTACAGTGTGTCGCCTTCCTCAAAGCGCGCCGGCAAGCAACCCATGCTCAGAGAACCGATCGATTCGATAACATCTGAAACCTCGTTTCTTACGAACCCCTATGCCGTCGGTGGACCAGTTGGCACACCCTCTCCCCGGCCCCCTAATGCGCCTCCCGGACTCAATCCCATCCCGATACCCCAACCTTCATCATTCATCCTACCACCCCTCAACTTCATCCCACTAGCAGGCGGTTTCTTCTCAACTGCCACTGCGTACGCGACCTCTTTTCTCCCGGGATCACATCCTCTTCGCCTGTCAGTCGCTCTAGAACACGCCGCTTTTCTATGGGATTGCCTCCACGACCACGAGGGATCCCGCCGCATGGCACGACGGGCGATCAAGGATGTCTACCGCGCCCAAGAAGGAATGGACGATACCGAGTTTGAGGACGCGGCAGAACTAGTTGGAATCCTAGGACGAATGATGAAACGCAAGAGCTGGGAAGGAACACCCCGATTCAACGGCGCGGGAATAGCAGTCCCAGAACCCATTGGACCCAGTACAATTCATGCGGAACATAGAAATGGAAACCCCGTTGCACCAGTGCAGCAGGGCCCTCAAGCTGGCAGGAGGGCCGCGGAAGGTCCTCCTATCCATACAGGGTCGCATATACAAGGCAAAGGGAGCACGACCAGCAAGAATGCGTGGAGTAGGTCAGATTCTAGTGCAAGCAGGAGAACCCATAGCAACGCGGGCGGTCAGGACTATACGGTCCATGCGGAGCGCAACAGTGGAGGGAGCAAAGAATTAACACCACGCCTAAGACAGGCATATCTCGGCACGGAGAGCAGCGGCAGTACCACACCCCGAGCGCCTCAGGGAGTCTCTCCTAGGACTCCTTCTACCGTAAGAACAGTACAGCAGCCTGGTAGCGGAGGCTCTAACAAGGGGAGATCACCCATATCACCGAGCGCTGCCGTCAACATGGCAGCTAATACGAGGCGTGCCTCTCCTACCCTACGCCGCTCACCCCCACGGAGTCCAATCCAAGAGAACTTCTACAGGCCACAGCGCTTGCAATAACAACCGATCCTCGCCACACCACGATATCCACCCAAACACGCCCCGATACCGAATGAACTTATACGACGAACATGCCTTAAGACCTCTCGCAGCTTTATAGCATACTGGCGTTTTGGGGGGGGGCAATGGTGCATATATTGTTTCTTCTTGCGCATTTGGCATAATGGGCAATCGGTGGTATTCCGTTCTATGGGTAATTGGATTCTTCTTCCAGTTACATTGTATTCTTCCAAAAAGAAGGGGACTGTTTGACTCTCGGTGGGATTATTGAAATTCAACCTTCCGCTTTTCTTTGAGGAAGTGATGAGGCTGGATATCTTATACAATTTGGTTCGGCGTACAGTAGTCACCTCTACTCTGTTCTGCTCCAGATAGACGGAGGGTAGTATTGACATCGGCTTAATTTAGTTCTAAAGAACGAACTACTTTTACCTATATTCAAATCATTAAACTACGCTATATTGTCTCTGTTGGAGACCCTTTAAATCCATCATTCGCCCCCCGCATATTACCTAGGTATTTAGAGGCATGCAAGGGCTCGGTTACCGCAAAATCGGATACCGGTATAAGAGGGGTAGCTCTTCCCATAGCTTTCTCCACACACAATGACACTACTACTTCGACATTCGACGAGACCGATTGCAAGAGCCATTATTCCCGATCTCTTCAAAGGTTCTCAACTTCTTGCCAAAAATCTCCTTTTTCCATTTTCATCATCTTCAAGAAACATGAATTCGATGCAAGAAGCAAACCGCCTCTACAAAGCCCTGAAGTCTGGCAATGGGCCGAGTTTTGGTGCATGGCAGGTACGTATCTCTCCTTACTATTCATACAACCTATATTTCAATCTTCAGTTTCTTCTTCTTATTAAGTTGTTACACCTGATTGACAAGAAAATACTAACATCCCACCAGATGCTCTCCGGCACGAACCTCTCCCGCGCCATTGCCCGCTCAGGCGTAGACTGGATCTGCGTCGATCAAGAGCATGGAAACATAGACGATGGCGCAATGCATGAGGCTGTGGCTGCTATTGCCGCGTGTGGGGTGAGTCCGGTGGTGAGGGTTGCGGCGAATGAGGGGTGGATGGTTAAGAGTGAGTGCGTTTTTTTATGTTTATGCAGTTGTGTTTGAATTTCTGGGTTGTCAGATTTCGTTTAAATAGCAAGAGATATGAGTGGGAGCGGGTTGATTTGTTTTATTATAACTGTGTTGATTCCCCTGTTATTTTTATGCTCAGAGGTTCCTCATCCGTAACACCTATCAGCCCAGAATCTTTCCCCCATCCCAGTTCTCTACTTATGTTTCTGTCACCAACTCCTACCAGCCTTCCGTTCTTTCCTTTCAATGACAATTGGTTATATCACAGTTTCTCCCATCGTATCTTTTCCCATGTATGTGCATTCAAGCTTTTCCGCGTCCTATACCTACTTAAAGCCCCTACATCAGAATTGCTTTCGCTCTATCCATTTCATGAATGCGCATTCAAGCGTCTCCCAGCCTATCGTCCGCACGCGTGTGTATTCAAATTCCTCAACAAGCATGTAGCTGATACCCCTTCCCAGGAGCCCTTGACGCCGGCGCTCACGCCATCGTCGTCCCTCTCATCTACACAGTAGAGGACGCCAAAAAGCTGGTCAAATCGGCGAAGTTTCCGCCCCAGGGCCAGCGCGGTTTCGGTTCCCCATTCTCCCCTCAGACGTTCTCCAATGAGCCGCTCCCCACTTACCTCCAACAAGCCAACGACTCGATATTAACGATTGTGCAAATCGAAACCGCGTCCGCATTAGAAGCGGTGGAAGATATTGCCGCCCTGCCAGGTGTCGATGTCCTTTTGATAGGGCCGTTTGATTTGGGAAACAACATTGGTCACCCTGTTGCGGCGGACGGGAAAATGGATAAGGAGTTGGAAGAGGCAATTGAGAATATTAGGGAAGCGGCTCATGGAGAGGGGAAGATGGTTGCTATGTATTGTACGAGTGGAGAGCAGGCGAGAGGATATGCGGAAAGAGGGTTTGACATGATATCTGTAGTGGGGGATATGCAGGTTATTCCGCAGGGCTTTGCGCAGGCATTGAAAGTTGCGAAGGGGCAGAAATGATAAGAGTGCGAAAAGATAGACAGAAGATAAAATGGTGGTAAGGGGGTGGTAAGCCGCATCTATGATAGAGAATGTCGTTGGTAATTTAAGACTTTTCAGCCTGATCCATCAGACCCATAACTTCCTCTGCCTTGAACCTATGCATAAGTTTCAACGCTTCGGTTGTCGTCTGTCGGACATTGACATTGTCCACGTGTATCTTTAATGAGAATAAGCATCCAATCCATCCGCTGGAGAACGAAGACAATCTTACAACTGGGGTATCAAACTCATACGCAGACTTCCATTTCTCTTGACCCGGTTCCATGACATTGATCTCAGTGTACTCAAATTGCCGGTTATGCTTGTCCTTCACACTCTGTACGACAGCTTTTGCATTGTCGCAGAGCGAGCAATTGGCTCGTGTGAAGAAGGTTATCCTGCAGTTTAGCAGGCGGGGAGTTGTGCGAAACATAACTGTGAAGAAGTGAGGAGAATGTTGATAGACCGAAAGTTCACTGATGATTGGAAAGCCATGGTGTTGATGACCAAAAAGGAAAGGGGCACGTCACCGCCCAGGTTAAGCTTCTTTTCTGCCGGTGTTACGATGACAGGTGGGTGATGGCCTTACCGCCTTTCCAGAATGTTCGACTTCAAGCGTCAACTCTCAGATCAGACCTCATATTCTAACCTTCTCTACTTATTTGGGAATCACGAATTGATTACGCAGAACTATGGCTAAGAAGTGCGTCCACAAAGGCTGCGGCAAAGTCTACGAAGACGAAAACGACGAGTGCGTCTATCATCCTGGACCACCAGTATTCCATGAGGGGCAGAAAGGTGCCTAAGAACCTATCCCCTCTACCACGAAACATACGAGTGGATTATCTAACTGCCATTCAGGCTGGAAATGCTGCAAACCCCGCGTTCTCACCTTCGACGAGTTCCTCTCCATCCCACCGTGCACTACCGGCAAGCATTCTGAAGTAGACGATACCCCCGCTCCTGAGCCGGTCGCTGCTCCGGGTGCCGCGCAAAAGGTGGAGGAGAAGACTCCGGTGAATATGGAGAGCCTTTCTGCGGCTCTGCCGCCTCCAGCTGCAAAATTACCACAGAATAAAACTGCCCCTGCAAATCCCGTCCCTGTACAAGCCCCGCCCGAGTCGGAAGACGACGATCCCAGTATTGAGATCAAGGAGGGCCAAACATGTAGGAGGAGGGGATGCGGTCAGACATATAAAGCTGGAGCGAGTCGGGAGGCAGAGAAATGTGTGCATCATCCCGGAGCACCCATCTTTCATGAGGGGTCCAAGGGCTGGTCATGCTGCAAGAGGCGCGTGCTGGAGTTTGACCAGTTCATGAACATTGAAGGGTGCAAGACCAAAGACCGCCATTTATTCGTGGGAAGTGGGAAGAAGAGTGAGGAGAAGCTGGATACAGTGCGGTAAGTGGGGCTCTAACGTCTATATGCGCGATGCTCTAACATATAGGTAGCCACGACTTTTACCAGACTCCGACCTCCGTGATCGCATCACTTTATCTAAAGAAGATCGATAAGGAGTCATCTAAGGTCGAGTTCACATCATCGCATGTCAACCTGGACCTACGGACCTCAGACAGTAAACGATACAAGACTGAGATGCCCCTATTTGCCAGTATCCATCCCGATAAAAGTAGCTCCAAGATACTAGGAACAAAGCTCGAGCTCAATCTAGCGAAGGCTGATGGGACCAGCTGGCCTGTTCTGAGGGCGGACGACAAACCCACTGGTGAAATGATACAGGTAGGGCAGGCGGCTAGAGTATAGATGATGCCGCACGACAAAAATCAATGCATGAGTATGATGACCACCCTTAACACACAAATGATTTTGGAAACGATGTGACGTCCTTCTGGCATATTTCTGTTCGTTTCACGTAGGTCACGCGTCAATCCTATAACTTCACCTTAATGGGCGAACATCCGTTCCATCTCCTCTTCACTTTCATCTTCGCCTCGACCCTCTCGTCGCTACGCGTGCTGGCGCGCATTCTTGTTTATAAAATAAATCGTGTGATGCGGCCCGTCGTCATCCTCTTTTCTTTCCTCTTCTTTGCGCTCTCTTCCTCATTCACAACACCACGCTTTGGCGTGTACAGCATCACCACTGGAGATCACACATCTACACTGATCCAACTTCAAAAATGGATGCCCAGGACCCTTTGTCGGGCCTGCCTGCCGTCAATCCGTCTGCTAAGACCGGCGATGAAGGCGTTGAGGGTCAAAGAGTTCAAGCCGCGAACTCCTCTCCGTTCACCACTCCGTTGAGCCCAGAGGCATCCGAGTTCAAGCCTGGCAGCACTTTCATGGGTAGCCACAAGAGGACTGTTACAAATCCCTCCCCCATGGATCCCAGTGCCCACTTTGATGATGCGTCTCTCGTGCATGGAGGTGTGGACCCGTTCACCACAAACTACGAGGACTATGCCGCGTCTCAGCAATTTTTGTATCAGCATAAGCCTTCCGAAAACTCCAACAGTGGTTCCGTGTCCCACGCCAGGAATTCCAATGCCGATCAGGGCTACAGTGCCTATAAGAGGGCTAGGTCTTCCGACCAGTCATTCTATCCTATGTATCCCTCATCAGATTACCCATTTCCTACCAGTGACCACCAAAATCCCACGCCGTATCCCGCACTTGCCGGTATACCAGGTTGTCGGAGTGGCGATAGTGGGATGATGATGCGGTCAAACATGTCGGCGCCTGATACGGAGGCTCACTTGACAGCTCCCGTGACTGCCTCGACAACGACACGCTCAGCGTCGGCATGGCAGAACTCTGACACGGGCGCTTCTTCGGAGATCCTCCTGGGAAAGATAGCTGAACTGGAAGCTACCTGTAAACAGCGTCCGAAGAGCTACAAAGAAAAGCTACGCCAGCTGAATACTCATATCAATGATCCCACGGAGCCAGAGACGAGTAACGATGCATTCAATATTAATGATAGCCAGAGGACGGAGCTGCTGACTTCGACAAAGACCCAATATGGGACGAAACCAGTTCACCACAGCGTTCCGAAAGACCTTCTTGAGAAGGTGGAAGCCTTGAAGATCAAAGCGGATGCGCGTCCAAAGACTCTGAGAGGTCCAGCCTCCCAGCAGAAATTATATGGGCCAAACAGTGGCACCGGCTCAGAGGCAAGTGACTCCCAGTTCATTACCAACGATGGGCTGCATAAACAGTTATTGATCTTGTTGAAGACTAGAAATGAGCTCGAAGGCCCATTGTCTCCGTATGATCTTCTCAAGAAGGTCGAGCACATGGCGGCTCATGAGGTTGAATCTGATGAGGCTCATGCTGCTGAAGCAGCTCAACTGGCTGCCACGAGATCTCAAACCCCAGAGCCGAACATTTCTCAGCCCAACAGTGGCAAGAGTTCAGAGGTGAATGACGAAGACTTGTGATATGAACGACGATGGGCTGAAAAATATATTAACTGGATTGCAGGCTGAAATGCCGAATTTAAGGCGCTTTCCTGTGCCAGCACCCTCATTGACTGCCCGTCGTTTCGCATCATCAGAAAATCGTCGCGCCGCTCAATGGTCTTCCACTGTTCCCGGCTATACTACCATCGGTGCCCCCCCCCTTAAGAAAGGCATGAGACTGTCATCGTTGCCGCCCCACCCGTCAAAACTAGGCCCCTCCACCCTTCCAAATGATCATAGGGCCGACAAGTCTGGTCTGGTCCCTTCAATGGCGCCTACTACTGACCGTCCTTCACAATCGCGGGACAACAGCACAGACTGGGAATTCAGTAGTGATGTCCGGAACTATTTGAAGGCCCATCCGGAAGTTGTCGAAGGTAGCCGTCCCCCGGCATTGACTTCATCGTCTCGAGTAGCTTTCAAGCGTGCAACCACCAAAGAGAAGATGGATGGTATCTTTGGCTGGAACTGGAAATCCTGCGCAGGTCCTGAAGGTCCCGATCAATACAGCCATTGGGTACCCATTACAGCCGCTTCGCCTACCGCAGGTGTATCTGATAGGAGACAGCTTGTTCCACATTCTGGGACTCCTACATCAGTTAGTGCTGGGCATAAGGAGAGCCCTGTAGCCATCGTTGCGGACTTCTTCGATAAGAACCGGTATGTCTCGGGGGTTCTGAACACGTATTTCTCGGACGATTCTAATGAAGACAGTGACACTGTTGAAGGCTCGTCTGTTGTTCCTACTCACGGTCCGGATACTCCTTCCTTGAACGCCTGGGCACCATCTCCGCTTGGTGGGCGCCGCTCCAATCTCTCTCCATCTCCGACGAACAATCGTTCCGATATCCATAACATTTCTAGCCGTATGCCACAGCGTTCATCGCCACCGAATCCCGCGTGCAATCCGTACTATAACGGTCCGCTTGGAGGCCATCGCGCAGACTCACTTCGTTCGATCGATCGCCGTTATACAGCAAACCCACTGGGTTCAGATGCATCGCTGAAGAAGTTCAACCAAGAACCAGAGCCACCGAGTCCTGCGAGAAATCCCAACTATAGAGGTCCACCTGAAGGCTATAGTAAAGACTACCTTCTTTCTTTCAAGAACATCTATACGGAGAAGCTACCTGGATGGGATGAGATGTTGAAGGAGCTTCACAATGAAGCACCATCTGGATTGAATGTCCCCGAAGTGGTTGTTTCCGGTCCGTCTCCACAGATAAGCCATGCAGTTCCTGTCGAGAGTCCTCCCAGTCCAGCTATCAACAGCCTACACAGCGTTACATTCAGGGGTCCCTTCTATGGTCATCACGGTGCTTCCTTCAGCGACCCTTTCATCGATAGACATAGTCAAACACCACCTTCTCGATACCCACAAACCGTTCCATGCCCATCGGGCGCTCCATACTCACCGGCTGCTCTATACCCCCCATACTCCCGCCCCACCCGCCCATCTCGCCTACCCCTCTTCATGGACAATGGTACCTTTCCCTCTCTCTCTCCTCCAGCTCCACATCGTCCCGTTAACACCTACTCCTCTAGAATATCTCACCCACCTTGCCATCCACAATACCCGCCCCGGCCGTCCCGACCGCCCCACGCCACCACTCCACACCAGTAGCAACACCCCTCCTTCCCCCTCCCCCCTCAACAACCCCACCTTCTTCGAGCATGTCGCCGCCGCTTCCCTAGGCACGGGATGCGATGTCGATCAGCCCTTCCCGCGCCTAGCGCTCCCTGTAGCGCATCGTTTTCTAGCGAGGCCGCCGCATCGCGGTGTGCCGCCGCAGGTGCAGATGATGCTGGAGTCGCGGATTCCGGCTCGAGATGCGTGGATCAGGAGGAAGGCGACGGAGATTGCCACGGCGGGGAGGGAGTGTAGGGCTGCTGAGACTGTTTATCAGAATAGTGGTAGTTTGGAGGATTATCAGATCTGGCAAGAGCGAAAGAGGCGGGTGGTGGAGATGACGGACTTGGAGGGTATTTTGGTGGAGCGGAGAGCTCTGTTCATGTCGCAGGATTGGAGGGTCATGAGAGATAGCAGGGGAAATGTACTTAGGGGATTTGAGGCAGTCTTTGAGCGCACGATTGCGCAGCAACATATGCAGGCATGACAGTAAGTGGGTGGTTTAGAGGTTTCGGGGGGGTGAATCAGTGGAGGCTATGGGATATGACCAGGATAGGAAAAGGTTTGGTTAAAGGATGATTTTTATATACGCTTCTTAAGGTGCAAGAAGATCAGGTTCTAAGAGCGCATGTCGGGGGAAGACTTCTTAGGATAAGGGTCAAAAAATGAATGATGATGGCTTTATAATGTTTCAAGGCCCTAAATTAAGAGTGGTTACCGCTGTTCTTTGTGACTTAAAGAGTCTCACGATACTAAACTTCTAGGGCTAAAGGTGTATTCGAAGCCGCTAAGGCCAATTCTATATCTCCATTCTATTATTATAATCCAATTTACCGTGCTACCTGGTTCCCAATCGGGCCTATGAACATGTAATATCAATGTGTAAGCAAAGTAAACCTGACTCCAGAGGGAGATCCCTGTAGAGTCCAAAATCTTTGCCTTTTCTTCAACCTAAACCATTTTAATATAGCTATAGTGAATTGTTTCACCGGTTACTAGTTGTTGCTCCCTATCTGCCAGTGCTGCTACTCAGGCAACAGAGAGGTTATTATGACACAGCCTAGGCTAGTTGGAAGGGGGCCCAGTCCCCTATATTCTCTTTTATAATAGCCCTTGCAACTTAGAAGGATTCAAGTATATTTGTTTCTAGAAGCCATTGTGCAGCTGCTCTTGCCATTCTATTCTCCTTCAACGTCTCCAGAAGCTCTTTAGTGCCCATCTTTAAAAGAAGATTCGCATGGGGCTGGATATAATTGGGGCGGAACTCCAGGATATGTTGGAGTGTTTGCTGTCCGGTCCCACATGGACAGCCTGGGGTGATTCCCGGAACTCCAGTCCTCGCTGGCCAGTCATTTAGTCCAAGGACTTCAGTACGAAGTAGAAAGTCTGCAGTTGTTTCATGTTTAGGAAGACCGTCATAGAGATGTAGCGGTTGGATTTCCCATCCCCCACCCAGGTGGCTGCATTCCGGTCAGCTTTATTGGCTTCTCGCTGCCACCTCTCTTTCCATGCCGCCGACACTGCCTTGTCGATGGCTATGTGTTTGCGGTAGCCCTGGACTGTTCTGCCTTGCTTTGATCTAGAGCCAGCGCTTTTAACAACTTCAGATTTTTCGACTATCTCTTACGCTCTAGATCGAAGCTGATCGATTCCAGTGGCGGGTTGTTCAATCTGGCGGGTAGGACACCCCTTCTGTGGCTGTTTCCAATCCCCCTAGCTGCTATCCAAATCTTTTCGATATTCTCCTTGATTTGTTTCGTGACCGGATGGTCTGTGGTCACTGCTGCCCTATTTTTTTTTGCCAGTGATTTCAGATATAGATCGATTGGCATCGTTTCACTTTCTCTCTCTATTGCTGCTGTAGAGGTCCTCTTGTATGCTCCAGGGACCTTTCGAAGGCATTTATTTTGAATTATCCGCAGCTGAGCAGTTTTAAATAGAGCAATTGCTGAACCATCCGCTTGGACAGCCCAGATTTGTGCGCCATAGGTCATGATCGGCCTCACGACTGCTGAATATAGTAGCTTTGAGCGCCGCACTGACGGGCCCCATGTGGAAGCGCATATACGAGTCATAGACTCAAATGCAGCGACTCCCTTAGCCACAGCTTGTTCTACACGGCTCTTCCACGACAAGGACGAATCTAACTATGCCCCTAAGACCCAGAGAGAGGAGATGAGCTCGGCGTCTTGGCCGTTAATTTGGACAGTAGACCTCAAGTCTTCAGTAACTTTGCGGTTTTTCGTGAAATGTATGAATTGGTATTTTTCTGGCGTAAATCTGTCCCAAACCGCTTTGCTCATGCCATACCCTTCTCCTGTGTTTTAGTAAGCCTTTTGCAGTTTTCCGCAGCTGTGTTGCCCCAGGTGATATGGGCGGTATCATCTACAAAACCAAATCCAGTGACCTCGGAGTTAACAGTCTTAAACTCCTCGAGTAGATCAGCAATAAAGAACAGGAAAAGCACTGGGAAGAGGGTAGATCTTTGGGGAATCCCCGTTTCTGTTTGGAACCATTTGCTTTCAAAATCACCGAATGTGATACGCGTTCACCGCCCTGTAAGAAAGGATAATATCGTCTGTACAAACCATTCAGGGAATCCTTTTCGTCTGAGCACCCATAATAGTCTCTCATGAGAGGCATTGTCGAAAGCCCTCATAAGGTCTAGCCCTAGCACAGAGACAATCTTCTTCTTTGCAGCCCATGCAGTTTGGATACTTCCTGTAAGAAGTTCTAAGGCTGAGAGAGTTGATCGCTTCTTTCTCGTTCCTATCTGGTTCCATGGAAGAAGGCCTCGGGTTTCAGCTTCCTTGATGATCATATTAGCTATTATCTTGTCGATTACTTTAACAATCGTATTTTCGAGAGCGATGGGACGATAGCTCCCTGGGAGAGAATAGTCTTTTTATTTCCCTTTCGAAGGACCACTGTCTTAGACTCCTTAAACGAATCAGGGAGTGTCCCCGCCTGCAGAATCCCAGTAATATATCTCCGTTATACGCTTATACATTAAAACTAGCCTGCTCTAAGATAACCAGGTTACTGGACGGCAAACACTCCAACATATCCTGGAGTTCCGCCCCAATTATATCCAGCCCCATGCGAATCTTCTTTTGAAGACGGGCACTAAAGAGCTTCTAGGGATGTTAAAAGAGAACGGAATGACAAGAGCAGCTGCGCAATGGCTTCTAGAAACAAACATACTTGAACTTTTCCAAGTTGCAAGGGCTATTATAAAAGAGAATATAGGGGACTGGGCCCCCTTCCAACTAGCCCAGGCTGTGTCATAATAACCTCTCTGTTGCCTGAGTGGCAGCACTGGCAGATAGGGAGCAACAACTAGTAACCGGTGAAACAATTCACCATAGCTATATTAGAATGGTTTAGGTCGATAAAAAGGCAAAGATTTTGAACTCTACAAGGATCTCCCTCTAAAGTCAGGTTTACTTTGCTCATACATTGATATTACATGTTTATAGACCCGATTGGGAACCAGGTAGCATGGTAAATTGAATTCTAATAATAATAGGGAGATAACCAGGGTATCCTTGTCTATTTCTACCCCCTCTTCCATAGAAGTCACTCCTAAATGTAGTAAAAAAGCGGCCTTCTCTTTCTCTCTCCCTCGTAATCTATATACTTAAGAAAAGAAGATCTATTCTCGTAGATAGCTTAGTAGTAGATCTATCTCAAGTCAATGTAATGGGCTAGAGCCCAAAGAAGTCCTCAGGAGCAGCCCTTCGGTTGTCATTATCTCGTGCTCGATTTGGTTAGCGCTACAAAGACTTTACGACTATCAGTTCACGCTCTCATGTACATAGTTCTTTAGTAATTCAACTCCGTTCAAACCTAGCTTCTAGTGGTCAACCGCCAGATCCTTACAGTCAAGGGGCATAAACTTCCTGAGCACCGTCACATATTTTGTTGTACTCGGTCGCAAATGGGGAGGGCATTGGCCGAAGCTATTACCTCCAAGCCTTTAATATTAGAGTGTTGTCGAGTATAGTGAACGAATACATGATATTATTATTTTGGGAGAAGCCCGTGCTTAATTACTGCAGGCCGAACGGTAGTGTTATCGATACACGTCATCTGTGCGCAATAAATCGGTAAGGTAGCTGTGGTCACGTGTGCGGGAAAGGGGGATTCCACTCAGGAGCTTTCGCCAACCTCTGACAGAGAGTTAGTTGCGGAATAAATAACATTAGATGAACAATATATTTTATCTTAATTTCTTATTTTCCAGCTTATCCATATAAGGAATAACGGCTATTAGCTGGTGAAGCGACTCACCATAGCTATATTAGAATGATTTAGGGTGAGGAAAAGGCAAAGGTTTTGGACTCTACAGGGAGATTCCTCTAGAGTGGGGATTACTTTGCTCTAAGCATTGATGTTACGTATTCATAGACCCGATTGGGAATCAGGTAGCACGTTAAACGGATTTGTTATTATTATTATTATTATTATTATTATTTCCCAGTTTATCCATATTGATTCAGTTTAACGTTCTACCTGGTTCCGAATCGGGTCTATGTGTACGCAATATCAATGCTTGGAGCAAAGTAAACCCGACTCTAGAGGAAGTGTCCCTCTAGAGTCCAAACCCTTTGCCTTTTTCTCATCGTACACCACTCCAATCAAGCTATGGTGAGTTTTTACCAGCTAGCTATACCACTATTTACTAGTTCCACATCTGTCCGTACTGCCCTCTCAGGCAAAGCGGTTATTATGACGCGGCCTGGGTTAGTTGGAATGGGGGCTAGTCTTGAATATTTACTTTGCAATAACGATTGCAACCTGGAAGTGTTCAAATATGCTTGTTTTTAGTAGCCATTGCACAGCAGCTTTGCCATTCTCTTCTCGTCTAGGTTATCCTGTAACCCTGTAGCGCCTATTTTTAGGTTAAAAGAGTAAAACAGACCTAAAAGGAGGAAAGAAAGATAGTAAAGAGAGAAAGAAAAGTAGAGGAGGGAAGAGAAGTAGAAGAGAGAAGTAGGAAGACAGAGTAATAGGGGAGAGTTACAAAAAAAGAAAAAAGAGGAAGGAAGTAAAACAGAATTAGAAAAGGGAGGAAACCCAATTTTTTTTTATGATTGAGAAAGAGTAATCAATCAGGCTTTTAACCTTCGCCTACACCTAAATATAAGTTTAAAGTATTGCACATGGTAAAAATGAAATCCATAAGGCTGACTCCAGAATCTGACATCATTTAATGTCAGCATCCCTCAACCACATGGCTTGTTTGCGGCGGCCGAACGGATGGTGTGCACTTTTTGAATTCGTAAAGTCTGTCTGCTTCGGGTTTAATCTGAGAACGGACTCCGGTTTGCCAGATGGGTCAGTGTTGGTGCCGGTTGGAGTTGCAAGGATTTAGAGGATCGATGACGCGTATAACCAGCCAAACTCCAATATGGTTTGCGGATTCCATGGTGATTTTGAAATCCGTCTATTCAGACGTAGTAACAGGATGTCTTTGTATGTGGCGAGAGTTTGTGAAATGGATTCGAAGTCCGCAAGATGTGGACGGAGGGCGTTCAAGGAAGGAAGCGACTTCTTTCGTATTTGAGAGAAGGAGCAGTCGCAAGATTTAGAGGATCGATTACGCGTACGAGCTGCAAACTCCCCAATGGTGTACAGGTAGTTTGGAATTCCGTTTATTTAGGCGTAGAGACGGAATGAGCCTGTAGGTTACGAGATGCAGTGAATTGGAGTATCGAAGTCCGTACAAGTGTGAATCGAGGGCGTTGCAAGAGAGGATAGAACTTCTTTCATACACGACCCTGAGAAAGAACTACCGTTTGAAGAAGGTGGTGTCGCATATTCGGCATGCTGGCTAGGCTTTTTGAGGTAGGCTATCTCCGTGGTGCTTGCTGTAACTGGTGGAGGATTGTTTCAGGAGCACGAGGATCTCAAACACATGACGAATCCTCCTTCGGGAAGGAGATCCACCCGGTGGGAGTTTACAGCGACGCCTGAAAAAGGGGAACGCATGACAACATAAACAGAAAAGCGTTGTGACAGCTAAGTACCAATGAACCTGAGTCTATCCGATATAGAAACGGTGCGGCGAAGCTGCCAGACCGAATTTCGCATAAAGAAACATTTGCGTAAGCGATTTGACCCCCTCCCAAAAAATAGAATAATGCGAACTCCATTACCAAACCCCAAGATGGTGGTAGAGACCAGGGACAAACCGTGAACTGCTCACTGATTCCTACTTGTTGGAACAAGCGCACTGCTCAAAATAGGGCAACTCGGGTAACTGCACGATCGAGCCAAGCGACCGGTTATACATACATAAGTACAAACCAACACACTGGAGACCTGGAAAGTGCAGTCTTGTTTGCCGAAGCCTGGGGACTGCCTGTACTGCGCGGAGCTGGCGAAGCGATGACTGAGATATATTAATCTGGGTTATATCGAGATAGTCCTGTAGACCGATGGTGGTGTGGTGGATTACGTGCAGGTTTGGGCTGGATATTAAAAGTCCGCGCAGGGCTTATGGTCAGCGAAGTTGTCGGCCGTAAGAGATAAAGGTTGATGATTTGAAATGGTCATGAGAACATTGAGAAGACGAAAAGCGTGTTCAGAGAGAGAGAGAGAAAGAGAGAGAGAGAGAGAGAGAGAGAGAGAGAGAGAGAGAGTGTGTGTGTGTGTGTGTGTGTGAGTGTGTGATGTTTCTTCTGCGCTTGCATCTCCATAATGGATGGGGTTTGTGTGGTTTGTCAGTGCAGATTGCTATGGGTGATGGGCAGTGATGAGGACGGCAGCGTTCAGCGCGCGGCACAGGAAGGTTCAACGTCTGCGAATCAATCCGTGCTAATTGTGACGGCACGACGGTTCAGCCCTGCATCACAGGAAGAGGGATGTGTGCGGGAGAACAACAAGTGTAGGGACACGCAGTGCGGTCAGAGCAGATGTCTGTAGCGATAGTTTAGGATAAGATTTTACGCAGTATCAAACTACGATGCCTCTTTCTGAAAATCTGAAAATCTGAATACATATATTGAAAGCGACTATGGAGCGGTGGAGCCGGTGGAGGTTGGTGGAGTGGCGGCGAGGGGGGATCCTCAGGCACAAGGGAAAAAGCTCGCCAGTCCCCTTTTTTTCGGCCGACTTCCGACGAATCAGCAAATAAAAAGGCGTGGTGATGGGGCTATAATTGGCGTGTTTCAACGGGGGTAACAGATATTGCCCCTGAGCCAAGAGAAGAGCGAACACCTTGAATCCCGCTCAACACCATTCCAGACTCTGGAATATCAGGCCATCACATCTTCAAATATTTTGCAATTTGCGCTTAGGAACAGTCATCAAAGTTGTCGATTTTATAAGGATGACTGTTGAAACAACTACCAATGTTGATCTGAATTATATATATGGGGCTGAAGCTCGAAATGTTCGCCAAGCAGTATGAAACTGCGTCGTGATTTCGTCCATCTCGAACATCATTTCCCAGTTCCCACGGCTCTCCATCACGAAATCGCTGAACAGACCAAGCAAGCGGCCGCCTTGTTCACACACTGAGCGAGCCGCGTCCGTCTGGAGCACGTCGAAGTCTCTACACCTCTTTGGGACTCGCTCCTGGTTCCGACCCCGGGCTGTGTGTGTGTCTGTGTGCGTCTGGGTGTGCCTGTGTGTGGGTGCTCTGTGCGCAGCTCTGCAGCTTGGGGCACTGCTCTCCGCCTCCCTCACCACTCCAACCGCCCCTTCGCTGCGCAGCGCTGCTTCACCCTCACTTTTGAACCACCGCCTTTCTCTTTCGCAGCCGCCGCTTGTGACGAGTTAACGGGAACTGGCTCATCCCGATTCGGCTCCTCTACCAGGCTACGAGGCGTATCGCACACTTGCACCGCTGTCTCGTGCTGCTTCCATTCCTTCCTTCCCCTTTACCTGCCATCCCACTTTACTACCACAGTTGCATCTCCCTCACCACTTCGTCCCCTTTTTGACAGACTGGTCGTCTTATTCACTCTCTTCGGTGCAGGGCAGGCAACTCTGTTTCAATTCCTCACGCCTCCCTCAGGCTTATTTCCCCCCTCCCCCCAAATCCGTTGTCCTGTCTTACTGCGCTTCGACCTTCAATTCGAGTCACGCTCCCCCACACCACTACACTCCGTCTCAGATAAGACATTGAACGCTCCTGTTGAACACCACTTTCCGCTCGATTGCAGTATACACCACGTCCGTATCCTACCTGTTTACGCCCCTAAGAGTCGAACGGAACGTACGTACACACAAAACATCGGAAAGCAGTGGAGGATACATCTGGAATCAAAAGGGTGCTGGAGTCGGTGTCATTTGACCGTGCAAAAGTTGGCAAACGCTGCTCTTGGGAACACCTTTGTCCTTTGACTTGACCTCTTATTACGCCATGAAGATACAACTGGATTGCTAGCCGTCTCCCGTCATTCTACTTCAGGATCTTAGCCCTCTATCTTGGGCTCTCACATTCTCTTCGTTACCCCTAGGTCGATTCCGATCGACCCTTTCTATCATGGTTCTCCCGAAACCTATCCATCCCTTAACCAATCATTGTTCAGTCATCGTTGACCAGACGCTCTATGTATATTCACCGTCAGGATTTCAGTCGTTGCGACTGGCACAAGGAGCAGAATGGGAGGACTTACCGATGGGTCAGTCCGTAATAGGCGGGCAGTGTGTCAAGGCAGTACCAGGTGGAGACCCAGGTGCGACGGGGCTTTACATTGTTGGAGGGTCAGTAAATGAGACAGCAAAAGACTGGAACTATCCTGGGCTACAACACTATTCCTTTTCTCAGAAGAAGTGGGAATGGGTAATACCAAAAGACCTGGTCACGCAGAATCGACTGAACCACGCCGCTGTCTACCTGAACGCCTCGAATTCCATACTCGTGTACTCGGGATCGAAACCTGGAGACAATGGACCTTCCTCCCAGACTTTTGTCATCTCAACCGCCCCCCCCTACGGAGTGACAGCATTCAGCTCGGCGGCCCCACCTGCAGTAAAACCAATGTTGATGCCTTGGGATGAAAACCATGCCGTCATGTTTGGGGGTGGCTCCAATGAGCATGTGCTCACATTCAGCCCCGAGGAGGGTTGGAGGGATCTTGGTGTCACATTGTTGGCTCCTATCAACAACCAAGAAGCTGTCCAATACACGGTTGTGTCCGGGGATGATGGAAGCAAAATCCTTGAGAAGTTCGACATGAGCGTCAGCCCGAACAAGGTGTCCCGCACCCCTCTACTGACGGCAGGTGGCGTAGTAGCTGCTCCTGGAATGACAGTTGGCGACAAACGAAAGAGAGTCACGATAGAAAATTGGCCCGCCTATAACGGAACTCTCGCACCAAAATCCACTCGAACGGGCTTTTCGGTGGCACAGGACGCGAACGGCGTCGCTGTTGTTAGTGGAGGAAATGAAGAGGATCCGCTTTGCATGTTTGATCAGAAGGCCAATGCCTGGTTGAACGCGACAGAACGGTTCAATGGGCAACAAGTCATCATCCAATCGACACCTTCCTCGACACTATCCTCTACTACCCCGACCTCGGCCACGCCCTCTGCCATCTCTTCCTCAGCCGCTAGCACCCCGGCGGCATCGACAGACGACCACAAAACGAGGATGTTGACTGTATTAGGTGCTACTCTAGGAGCTATTTTCGGAATTGCCGCACTAATGGTACTGCTCCTGATATGTCTCAGGTACAAACGGGAGAAGAGGAAACAAGCAGGGAAGAAAGGATATATTGATAAAGACCCAGACGGCCTCGATTTTGCAGACCGCGGCGCAGAATTCATGAGCGAGGCGGGCGGATCGGTTGGGCATAAATATTCAGCTTCGAAGAACCATTCTCAAAGCTCGTTGGCGATAATAAGTGGGCGTGCGGGAGGCAACCACAAGAGGGGATTGGGTCCTTTGGGAAGCGATGCCAGCACCCAAGGACTGGTCACCAAAAAGAGCCCGCTCGGCTACTCGGATTCAGTGGAGATGTCCAAGTTCGAAATCAAGGTATCACCCATTGCGGAGAAGGACTTCGAGAAGGACGATTTTGAAAGGGAGTTGGACCGGGATTTTGAGAAGTCGAAACCAGTTGCGCCTCCTCGTCCCGCTCCTCCGCCTGCTACCGCGACTGGTCGCAGTCGGAGTTCAGGATGGAGTCGCTATTTTGCAAACAACGAAGCAACCAACCTCGCGCATATGCCCTCAGGAAGATCGACCTATGCTTCTGAGAGGACCAGCACGGGCAGTGAATCGCAATACACGAACTCGCAGATGTACAGCCAACCATCGCAGACTGTGCCGGCTCTAGAGATACCCCTCAATAGATTCGACGGCAATCGAGTCAGCCAAGTCGCTACAGGAAGTCCTACACTGGGCAATTCTACAGAGAACTTACCTCATCAGCCTATGCAGGCGGAACTTGCACGTGCGAATTCGACAGCGAGTACGTATTCCGGCATAAGCCAAGATAACCATTATCTTCGGCAACCAGTCGACAGCTGGACACCCATGGGGGACAATAACGGTCTACGACCTCCCAGCAGTAACTATACGAATAGCTTGGCCATGCCGGATACGCGAACCACCAGTCACAATCCCTATTTTGAAGGCGATGGACTGAGCTCGTACTATGCAGACAGCCATTACAGCAATCTCTATCCCAGCCGTCTTGATATCGACAATGGTGCTGAGGGCCGGGACAGCACAGTCACTGTTTTCCCCCGTGGTGTTCCTGAGGAATCTGAACAATCGGGCCCTCCTAGGCAGAATCCTGCAGTAGGGAACCAAGACATGTCCTGGTTGAACCTGGGTACCGGAAACCGCTGAGATGTCCACGCGCCGACTCCCTCTGAGCCTTGATGCCGGAACGATTCCCCATCTCTATAATTACCCACCGTTGTGATAATGACACTCTCCGGCTTGGGGCTATTTCACTCGATAAAAGCGACGGATCTCCTTATTCCTGGCCATATTCGGAACTTTTCTCTTCTCTTCTTTCGCTTTCCGCCTTCCTCTGTTAATTTCTTTTCTGTTGCATGCGTGACGAACGCCGGGCGTTAACTTTTCTTCATCTCTTCGGATCTTCCATCTTTCTTGTCTAGCGCCTTATAGGACAGGCTGCTCCCTTTTCTTTATTGTCTCAATACTTGTCGAAGCTGAAGCTCGTAGCTCAATGCTCGGTGCTTTGCGACCGGTCGCTACATATACCCGACGCTTCCCGCGCCAATTTGTAGATATCATCCTCGACAGAGCTTTGCTGGATTAACTGTCACGCTCTCTTTTCTTTTATCATTTCTCTCCACTTGGCTGCATCTGCTTGTTTGGAGCGGCAGCATTGACATACGGCATACTGCGAAGGAGGAGAAGGTGTACGTTAATCGGATGATCGGCTGTATGCTTTCGAGCAAGCACTACTGCGCCTGTGGGGGACGTGTTAAATTCTAATGAGAAATCAGTGCGAATCTCAACTTCTCGACCTATGAAAACATGTGTGATGCATTGATATGATAGGTTGAAAACCGCTGCCAACAGAACCGCGCAAACGAATCCGGTTGGGCCTTGCTGACTAATCCAGAATCATTTAACCAGTGTATCAATCCCTGATTCCTAACAGTTCTAATTCCAAGGAGGATAGTGGACCGATCTCGATGGTCTCTGCTGCTATTGTTGGGCGGCGCTGCAAATATGAAGTGGGCAGAAGAGTTGATTCATGCTACTTGTAATGACCCCAGCTTATATATTGGCGGATGTCAAGCAATGCTGTCTAATAGCTACATCACCTCATGTGCTATATGTGAGGGAATTAGTCTCTCCCAAATCATGTGCGCACCTTTGGTGCTCAGCTGGTGAGATCAGTGGAATACATGTTTAGAGCTTAATCAGCCATAGGCTTGGCACTCCCGCAATAATTGATCTCACTGCCTAGCAGAGTTGATAGATCTCCAGAGAAGCTTAATGTTTAGTCATGGTGTTACTCAAGAGAAAGTAAATCATTATATTGTTTACCCAGGTAGCTAACTTTATGAAAAGAAAAGGATTAAAGAAAGGATCAAAGAAGAAGGAGGAGAGAGTGGGTAGCAAGTCCTAGGTAGATACCATGCGGACACTTGTGATTAAGCGACCCACTAAGGTTGCTGAGCACGCACGTGTTCATAATTCATTATGAAGTGGTTCAACTTAGCCAAGGCAACCCGCCCAGCCTATACAAGCATGGGAGCCATCACAACTTTTGCAACATGTTGGGTTCGCCTATTGCAATCTCATCCACTATATACGTATGTTCTTTATATTCCATGATACGTTGCGTTGAGTCCTATTAACGCGTGTTTTCGTGTTTTGCTGATTGATTTGATGGTGAACCACATTATATATTCATGTGTTCTCTTACATACCTCCACGAAATAGAGATGTAGAAAAATATAATACAATATATTCAATCCGTTACCACGTTAAATATACAACAATATTTAGGGTCTATCTACTTGAAATTACATAGCAACACTTTTCCAGATGGGACACCAATACCAATCGTTTTCCTAGATACAGCTGAACAGCTTGGCCAATACTCCATAGATAAGCATACAAGGTTCTCTGAATTATATGTTATCCATTTGCCATCTGGACTTAAAGTTCCGCCTTGATACTGAGGAATGTGCCGGTTTGTAACATCTAGCCTTGTACTTGAAAGCTGACGATTTGTCAGATGCGTCGACACAAAAAGCGCCAATCTCTGTGAGAAGATGTGAGCCGGTAACGTTGAATGATATATTGTGGAGCGATTTGCCAATGCTAAATGTTTGGAGGCACTTGCTACTGCTTGCATCCCATATATTGACCGTCTCGTCCTGAGACACCGATGCGAGCTGTGCTGAGTCATGAGAGAAGACCACTGAGCAAACCTGACGGCTATGGCCCTTGCGTGTCTGGAGACATTCGCCACTGCTTGCATCCCAGATCTTGACTGTGTCGTCATCAGACGCCGTTGCGAGCCGTGCCGAGTCGTGGGAGAAGGCCACTGAGTTAACACTACATCTATGTTCCTTGAGCGTGTAGAGACACGGACTCCATTTGTCTCCTATACTTGGTTTTAATCGATATGTAGTCAGGCTCTTCCTTCTTAAGCATATTTCTTATCAGGCTGTGACTCGGACTGAATATAAGTGCGGATATATATACTTGAAGAGGGTTGTTCTCTACTACCTCCTTGTGAGATAGAATGAATCGATATGCATCTCGAACTAGCTCAATAAATTTGGGCTTATCCGTTCTCCCCTAACATATATTAGTAGCAAATTCTTCAATAACCTGAATTAAAGCCTCGAGTTTCGTCATTGAAACTACCCCTTCCAGCATGCTCTTGCAAAGACTAAGAGCCTCGAGCCAGTAAAGATACTTTGCTTTAAGGAAGAGATAGATAGAGTCGCTATTCGGTAAATCGTCGTTCTGTCTCTTGCCTTTACTGAAAACCAAGTCATAGAAATGGTCAACCCAATAGATGCATGAGTACCGCGTCGCGGCCAATGGGTCTTGATCTGGCACTTTAACTTTCTTGAACGGAAAACCTGGCTCAATAAGACGATACATATCACGTTGTGGTGTACTAGACATGAGCTCTAGTGATAGAGATAGAAAAATAGTAACTTCACGAAAACTCTAGCGGAGGAAGCAGGAACTAAAAAAGAAATTTGAGAACTGGAAATAAAAGAGTGGAAATGGATTTGGCTAAATCATGAGCTATAGTTGCATAAAGCAGCAATGCGTAGCATGATATTTATAGAGCGATTCCATATTCCGCACTCCAGAAGACAGCATTTGACTTCTGGGATCTGGATTCTGAAGCTACAGCTAAGCGCGTACTAGTTCTACAATGGGTCTAGCGCTATCCCCTAAAAAATATCCAAAACTAGATTCTGATTTCCAAAACTGGAACAATTAATGGTCATGTTGACATCTACAAAGAGATAATAGGGCTTCCCGTCCGATCAGCCGTACTCAAGCACCTAACCGGCCAGTTAGTATTGTGGTGGATGGCCACGTGAGAATCCTGGCTGTTGTATGTTTTTGTTGTGATTTGCTCCCTTTTTACCACTCTCTTGGGTCGTTTGCTCTGTTTCTTTGGGATTTATTTTTGCAATTGCGAGAAGGCTTTGTTTGGTACGAAAGATAGGCGAAGGACGAGCTGTGTGGATATGTGGGGATGAGAGGAGAGATGACTATGGCACTCTTTATTGAAAAGAGGTGCTGAGAAAGGAATATAGAGAGCTCTTTGGTGTATAGATGGTCAGGGAAAGTAGTAAGATGTGCCCAACGTTGTGGATATGCTGCTTCAAACGTTGAATCACGGAGAGGAAGGAAGAACTTGTGTTTGATGCGCACTCTTAGTGGCTTTTTCTTAAGATCCAGGAGCAAGGGCTGCAAATGGTGTATAGAGTATAGAGTGTGCATTAACACTGTGGTATCATTTGCCTGCATAGCCTACTACTACTCCTACATGAAGCTTTCAGACCTCTATTCAAAGAAGAAAATAGTAAAGAACCAACCCGACCATGCCATCCACGCCAACACACCATCTGTTTCTTCCTAAGTCTAAATAACATTTTCCTCCGCCCCGTATCCGTCCTAGAATCTTCTTCTTGTGAACAAGAACCTTTCTGTAGAAGATGACGGTATTCTCATATCAAACTATCCCCTCCACCCCAATTGTGTGTCTGGGATTGGTTTTGTTTCTGTTGCTGTTGTCTGGCTGCCATACCCAACCCCCCTCTATTATTCGCACTCCCCATCCTATTCGCAGCGGGGGGCAGTTGTATACTAAACGTACCACTCCCTCCCGCTCCACTACTCGGTGGCGGCGCAATGCTAAACGCTGAGTACGGATTGCTCTGCTGCTGCTGCTGCTGCTGTTGATTCTGCTTCGGCGGTGGAGCCACCGAGAACGAAGATAGCCCAGAGGTAGTGTGGGTGGTAGCTTGAGACCAGTTAACCGCCGTACTTTGAGTCGTGTATGTTGGTATGGACGGTGTACTCGGCGACAACGCGCTTATGCTAGACATACTCATGCCCATGCCCGGTCTACTCTCTTGTCCGAAGAAAGGTGTTGCGCTTGATGTTTGTGCCGGTGTAATGGCAGGGAACGAACTATTCAGCGAACTGAGAGTTTGGTCTGGAGTTATCGCCCTCGAAGTCGCTTGAGGAGGAGCGAGATTGGAGGCGGGAGACATGGGTGGTGGTGAGGACCATGAGAAGGCTGCTGCGGGTGATGCGTTGCGGGAAGAACCGGTTCGTCCAACGGGGTGTGAGGGGAGGATAGTGAATGCTGATGTGGAGGTTGTGGCACGATCACTGCCCATGATATCGTTATTACTCGAAGCCCCCTGGTTTCCCCTAACAAGCGCCTCAAACTCATCTTCCCCGTTGTTCACCCCACTTCCGTGCGCACCACCAACACCAATCCCCCCAAAATTCGTAAAGTCATTTCGTCCCGCGGAGACGGGGGCATTGCTCGTGCCCAGTTCCTGCAGTTTGCGCGTCTGCTCTTGTTCGATTTTGGAGGAGAGGGATTTGATAAGAGTCATGAAGGCTTGGAATTGCTGGAGGTTGAGAAGAGGGCCGAGACTGAAGGACCAGAGGATAGGAAGGACATCTAGCGCTAGAAAGTCGGAGTCGGCTTGTTTGCCGACCTCGCGGAAGACGTCAAGGGCGGCCATCTAGAGGCGAGCGTGGAGTTAGGGAAGTTCTATGAAGAATGAAGGGAGAGATGCGCGAAGGGATACATACCATGACAGCCGGCTCCTTTGTCTTCATCCCCCTAAGAAGAGGAATTACTTTCTCCTGAATAGTATACTTGTCCAATATAGAAACGTTGGAATTTTTAGGTTTTGGTTGCTCTACCATGCCGGTGAGGCCATCCCCAGAGACGCCATCTTGATTGTAGTTGCTGCCACCACAAAGAGTTTTTAGAGCCTCTAGACCTCTAATTTTGATCCCCATACTGCTAGTTTTGGCAAACACAGTGGCTATCACAGGGAAGAGTTCGTTCTTTATAGTCGAGAAATCAAGCATCGGCAATACGATTGGTAGTGTTCGAAGAGATGCATCAACCAAAGAGTGAGTAGGCGATTCGAGGGCGTAATGGATTATGGGAAGAATGTCTAAATTTGTTAAGCAATGCCCATGTAACCTGTCCATGACACCTTAAGTGCGGTAGGATTTTATAGAAAGGCAACTTACCGTCTTTGAACTCCTTACCGCCAGAGTTCTCGGCCACGGTGGACATATTTTCCAATAGCACCATCAGCCCAGCTTCTTTCAGACTATCGCGCTCAGATGTGGCCCCTTTGCTGGGTGGAACCCCAGCTGTAAATGTCTCCTTCAGTTTGGGGATAACTTTTTCCGTCAGTAACCGCTTTCCTGCAGCTGCAGGTAGGGCCGAGATAATTTTGAACACATTCTGCAGCACCAATGCAAGCAACTCTCGGTCTTTCGTTTCTTCTAATATTGCAGGCAAGAGCTTCTTTTCTAGCACTGATTTGGGGAACTGGTCGAGGATTCGCGGAAGGCCTCTCATGAATTGAGACTTTTCATTCGGAGTTTTCGCCGCAATGGAATCCAGAAAACGTATGGTAGATACTAATATGTTGTCAAAATACTGGGCCTGCTGAAATTCACGGGCGTCCATCCGCTGTGCTGGTCGTCTTGTAATCAATCGAGGCAGCACGCCGGTTACAACATCTCTTGGTAATGGTTGTGAGGACATAAAGTTGTTGTTTTGAGTCGGGACAGATGAAGATGATGAAAACGCTCGCTTGTAAGCGGATTGACTGCCGTTGAATTCTAATGGACTTCTGTGAGGTGAGTTATATAGAGCAATGATTATCAAGCCAAGTGAGAACATATCTGCCGCTGGCGATACATTGCCATCCATTATGAAGTCAGGTGATGTGTAGTCGAGGTTAAGCTGGACATGTCGCGGTAACCGTGGGTCGTAATTCAGTACTTCGGAGAGTGAAATCGGAGGCATAGAGGTCGGTTTGTTGGAGTTCTCCGGGGGCCCGCAGAAGGCTAATCCGGAGATCTTCCAGTCGGACTGTTCACAACATCAGTGAGAAGATATGGAGAAATAGAGTTGATATTGCCTACTTTAACGTTAATGAAGATGGCTTCCGGGGTTAGATTCCCATGAACCAAACCGGCACTCTCATGAAGGAATTCCAAACCCTTAGCGATTTGTAGAAGTCCCTTCTGGATTTCGAGCTCGTCGATTTCCAGCTCTCTCCTTCGTTTTTGTCCATCGGCTTCTTCGACGACATATCGACTCCTTCGTCCACCGACCCCGACAGCCCTCTCTTGTTCATCCTTTTCTAGGAGCAAGCCAGCCAGAGATGCAGTGACTGGTTCGGTAGCAAACATCAAGCCTCCGCCGCGTGTTTCCTCCACAGGTTCAACCAGTTCCAGGACATTGGGATGCCGCAGCCGGGCTAAAGAGCTGGCTTCCTTTTTCAACCTCTCTACCACCTCTTCCTGGGCACGTTTCAGCGCGGAGGCACTAGATCGCCCTCCCAGGCTCCCTCCACTAGGAGCTTCCAGTGACTTCTTATCGAAGATGAACACCGACGCCGGTTTCCCTGTGGATTTCTTCTTTGCATCATGTATTTTCCATGGCCCGGAATACGACGTCGGGTGAGGACTCAGGCTGTAATTTGAGGAGATGTTGGAGGTGAAGGATTTCAATGCTGAGGAAAACATGACGGGATGTCGATGTGGGTGGACGAGGAGGGACCACAAGCCGGATTTTCCAGATCGGTGCGCTTGCAAAGGAAAGAATAGGGTGTCTTCGGCGGGTGGGAGTGGGAAATGGCGTTCACGAAAGGTTGCACATGAAAACGAAGGTAAGATGCAAGAGCATGACAGATCGGCAAGGAGGTGAGCTTTGTGGGAGAGAGTATATGTAAAACTGAAGAAACAGTAGCAGAGATAGTAGTACTACGTAACGAGTGGTAAACTTAGGAATTTGTCTGTATGCAACGCAACAATCATTCCAGGGTTGCTTGAGCCCCACGCCGATTATTGAAAGCTGAGCTCGGGGGTTCGTTAAACCGTCCGTAGCAGGTATGACATAAGCACACGTGATGCCCGAACTACGGACGCAACACAACGTGTAGATATGATCTCGGACGTGAATATCCTCGAATATCCCTCCCATATCCTTAAATAGCCAACTTTTTTCCTTATTCTTCACCATCAGTCATCAATTGTGCTCTGTACTGCAGGTTACTGCACTTCCAATAGGCTGTTCCGCGCTCCGTTACCCGGAGCTGTTACCCCGGTCCGATATGGCTGGCCCTAAATAATGCCCATCAAAGCTCCACCCCGATCCGAATACCCTCACCTCCTCGCTCCAATTCCTGTCTCTTTCTCCATTTCACTCCACCAAATTCTTCAAAATGTTACAACAACGATCCTCGAGTCTGTTGTCGGCTCTCTCTTCCTCCTTCCTTCGTCCAATTGCCCGCCAGTCTTTCGCGGTCTCACTGCGATGTCGGAGATCCTACAGTCTTCACGCTGATGCCTCCGTGGGAAACAAGATTCAAGATATTGACCCTACGAAATTGACAATAACGCGGACAACTACGCCGAAGGATTTGCTTCCTCCTGAAGAGCTCGTCTTTGGCCGAAACTTCACTGGTCTCTTGATCCTCCCCGCCGTAGTCGCCGAATGATTCAACTAACGGATTCCAGACCATATGCTTTCGCTAGAATGGACCGCATCCCAGGGATGGTTGCCAGCGCGCATTACTCCTTACCAGAACCTCAGTCTAGATCCCGCTACTTGCGTATTCCATTATGCGTTCGAGTGCTTCGAGGGTATGAAGGCATACAAGGACAAGAACGGGAATATCAGGCTGTTCCGTCCTGACAAGAATATGCAGAGATTGAACAAGTCTTCTGCGCGCATTGCACTGCCCACATTCGACAGCGATGCCATGATTGATCTTATTGGCAAGTTTGTCAAGCTAGACGAGAGATTCATTCCAGAGTGAGCTCAAAGCTGTACCTTCCGCTTGAATGTGGTCTAACAATTCCGTAGCGCCCGCGGTTACTCTCTTTACCTTCGCCCTACTATGATCGGTACCCAGCGCACCCTTGGGGTTGGTCCTCCAGCATCTGCCCTCCTCTATGTCATCGCATCTCCTGTCGGCCCATACTATCCAACTGGATTCAAAGCTGTGTCACTCGAAGCTACGGACTACGCCGTGCGCGCATGGCCAGGTGGCGTAGGAGACAAGAAACTCGGTGCCAACTATGCGCCCTGCATTGTCCCACAGATGCAGGCCGCCAGCCGCGGTTTCCACCAGAACTTGTGGTTGTTCGGGGAGGAGGAGTATGTCACAGAGGTCGGCACAATGAATCTCTTCGCTGCTAT
The DNA here is from genome assembly GCA_010093945.1 of Delitschia confertaspora ATCC 74209. Taxonomy (NCBI): domain Eukaryota; kingdom Fungi; phylum Ascomycota; class Dothideomycetes; order Pleosporales; family Delitschiaceae; genus Delitschia; species Delitschia confertaspora. Next base: position 137,020 of record ML993867.1, read on the forward strand.
TAAGAACAAGGAGACTGGTCAGCCGGAATTGTTGACGGCACCTCTCGACGGAACCATATTGGAGGGTGTCACGCGCGATTCTATCCTCGGACTGGCGCGGGAGAGACTTGAGCCAAAGGGCTGGAAGGTGTTGGAACGTAAGTTCACTATGAAGGAAGTCGCAGACGCTGCAGAGGACGGCCGCATGATGGAGGTGTTCGGCGCAGGAACAGCTGCAGTGGTCAGTCCTGTCCGGAAGATCAGCTGGAAAGGCAAACTTGTACAGTGCGGCCTGGACGACAATGTTGAGGCGGGCCCAATTGCGCAACAGATGAAGTCCTGGATGGAGGCCATTCAATATGGCGACGAGGACCATCCCTGGAGGTGAGTGCACTCGCTCTGCATTCTATGCTGCAACAATTGCTAACTGAACCTTAGTCACAAGATCTTGTAAGGGTGGACAAAAGTATCAGTATATAGGTGTAGGGGTTTGTTTCTGTCTTTTCTTCTATATACCATGTAGCTTTTGGTTTGGCGTCAATACAGGCATTGCCTCGTGCTTTCGTGAAGATATAAAAATGTGCAGGGCAGTTCAGGAGTCGTTGAAAGTCCAGGGAGCTGCTGCATATGGCCCCTGCCGGGTGTGACGCAGCTGCTTTTGGATGGCGGCGCAAGGTACGGAACGCGTCCGTGCGCTCCACTGCCCACCGCGCCAACCTCTCCGACTCAACTCCATCACTTGCTTTATGTCAATTCCCCCCATCTCTTACCACATCACCGTCCCATCCCATTCGAATTGTCTCCCTTGAGCTGCACCACATTGCTTTCTTGTCTGTTCCGCCTCTTAACTGTACATAACTAGCTGCACTCTATGTTGGCGCGCGGTGTTATCTGCCGCTTGGCAGCTGATGTTCCCAAAACATCAACACATAACCTCCCACAGCTTGCCCGACTCTTCCAACGAGTTGCCGTCGCCCACAATGCCACCCCAATTACCTACAAATCCGCCCCCTCGAGCGTCTACAAGCTTGCCTTGGTAGAAACCCGCCGTCTATATGCCACGTCTGGTACAACGAAGAAGCCGGCCACCAAAACCGCTGCAAAGAAAGCTCCAACGAAGAAGGCCGGAACACGAGGCAGGAAGACTACGGCGAAGAAGGCCGCACCGAAGAAGAAGAAGGTTAAGAAGGTTCTTACAGAGGAGCAATTGGTGAAGAAGAAGCAGGCAGAGGAGAGGAAGAAGATTGCGGAACTTCGGGAGAAAGCTCTTCGGGAGCCGAGGCCGGGCCCTACTACCGCCTGGACGGTGTTCATCACGGAACTCGGCCAGGAATCGACTGTGTTTAGCAGCGTTAGCAAGGAGGCGTCAGAAAGATACAAGAACTTGAGTGCTGCTGAGAGAGAGGTGGGTTCTTCCAATAGTCACGCTGCCTTTCCATTTCCTGGAGACTGACGAAATATTGCAGCACTACAACCATCTCGCCAACAAGAACAAGGCCGCAGCAGCCGCCAGGTACCAGCGCTGGGTCCTCAGCCATACACCGGAGAAAATTCGCATCGCCAACCTTGCGCGTGCTCAATTGAAACGGAAGCTCAAAGGGACGTACAAGACCCGACTCAATCCGCCTCACACTAGCAAAATTCAGGACGATAGACAGGTCAAGAGACCCATGACACCTTGGGCGTTGTTCATGACCGAGCGCCTAAGAAGCGGGGATTTCAAAGACATTTCCCAGAAGGAGGCTTTTGGTCTCATCTCGAATGAATGGAAGGCTTTGAGTGCGGCTGAGAAGAAGGTAAGGAACAGACCTATTATGAGAAACCGTTCTCTCCCTGGATGCTGACTTGCTGCTAGAAATATGAAAACGAATCCGCTGAGAACAAGGAGAGCTATTTCCGCGAATATAGGCAAACTTACAACAAGGATGCAACCGCCGCTTAGATTAAACGCACTCCGTTGGTCAGTGAACTGCGAAAAGTCTCTTGCCTTATGTCGGTCGATCAATTTCTTTTGGAGCAACTTATCCCTTTTCTGGTTGGTCGGTTTTTCAGGACTTTGGTATGGGTTCAATTGCCGTCTGTGTCAATTTATCGCGACTATTCTGGGCTGGATTTTGTGTGTTTTTCCTTTGGTATACCTTTGTAGTCGGATATTCCATACCTTGATTCCATGGCCAAGAAAGGAAGTCTCTCTGGTACCTAGCTGTTGATATTGTGTAAGCTAGAGAAAGTAGAGTAGAGGAGTTCATTACACATCCCTTTTTTTTTCTTTGATGAAGCAAATGTCAGTAAACTAAGCTTAATTGCAGCCCTAAGGAAGTGTTTTGTCAAACTAGTCATAAACCAACCTGGACTTCTAAATAAAGACTTACAGCTATATTTACAGCTGTATGTAGATATAGATACGTCTATATTGTACAGCTACATATATAGCTAAGGAAATGGTAACGGGAGCCGACGAGCTATCGGACCTTTCAGCCCTACAAAAGAGCTCCCCTCCTTCCCAACCCCAATCTATCATCCCATCTGAGCCTCGGCATCTTCCCCAGATTTTTCTAACGCCCGATTATGTCTCAGTTCAGCTCGACTCGTCCCAACTCAACTTAACTTCAACTTCTCACTCAGACCTCACTTTCAATCCTCACGCTACTTTCTTTGTTCGTCCCGTACATTGCACTAACACCAAGCCAAAAAAATCAATCGTACATGATGCCATCCCCACCAGCAAAACCCCAACCCCTCCCTCTTTCTGCCGAGCTCTCGCAAGGAATCCCCGATGGAGGCATGTTTGAGGATATTCCTAAGATACGTACGGTGGCTGGGGATTCAGTAGGGCAGAGATTGAAGGGGAGAGTTTGTATAATAACCGGTACTTCTTCCCTCCACTCCTTTCACTTTAACACCCTCCACTACACAATTCACTGTTTCACACATACCATTCCTTCACTACTACACACATGCTAACAACATTCTATGTCCAGGAACCAACTCCCCCCTAGGCATCGGCCGCGCCTCCGCCCACCAATTCGCCCACAACGGCGCCCGCGCAATCTACCTCTGCGATTTCTCAGATTCCCATCTCCCAACCCACAAGCGCGAGCTCGAGCAATTATACCCAGAAGTCGACATCCACATCCGGACCTTCGACGCCGCCGACGAAGAAGCTGTACAATCCGTAGTCCAAGAAGCCCTCGACAAATACGGACGCCTCGATGTATTCTTCGCCAACGCCGGGATAAGTAGTATGAAGGTGTTCTACGAATCCACCGGCGAGGAATTCATGAAGATGATGCGCACAAACACCCTCTCCGTCTTTCTCGCCGCAAAATACGCTGCAAAAGCCATGATAAAAACCTCCCCTTCCAAACCATATCCTTCTGGGTCGATTATAGCCACCGCCTCCGTAGCCGGCCTCCGCTCCAACGCCGGCCCAACCGACTACTCCGCCTCCAAAGCCGCCGTAGTCTCGCTTATGCAAACCTGCGCCTTCCAGCTCGCAGGTACGGGTATCCGGTGCAACGCGCTCTGCCCAGGAGTCATAGAAACTGGGATGACGAAGGGGATGTATGATGCGGCGAGAGCTAAGGGGACCGAGAGGAAGATTGGGCAATTGAATCCGTTGAAGAGGGGGGCGGTGCCGGATGAGGTGGCGCGCGTGGCGCTGTTTTTGGCGAGCGATGAGGGGAGCTATGTCAATGGGCAGGCGTGGGCGGTCTGTGGGGGGTTGAGTGCGGGACATCCGTTTGTTATGGGGAAGCTGGCGTAGTGTATATAGATTTAATTGGGACCCGTCCGACTTCAGATGGAAGGGTATATGACAGGTGGTCCTGAACCAGATGATCGGGCGTTTCGTCGCATCTCTCACCGGCCTCTTCCCCTTCCTCCCCTGCCTCTACCCCTACCTCCTCTTCCTCGTCCTCCTCCTTTACCCCTTGGTCCCCTCCCAAGACGCTCATACAACTTCTCCTCTGCGAAGCAAGCGTCTCCCACTCGAATATAACTTGGAATGCCATTGTCTACCACAGCTAAGATGATGTTCCTGACACCATGTCTAAGCTTCTGATACATCTGATCTGTAGGCTTCGGAGGATCATCCGGAGTAGTAGCCCACAGGTCATTCAGCTGAGCAAGCGTAGGTACATCGGTTTCACGCGCATTCACAACAGCTACGCGGAAGTCGGGAGATCCAGGCGCAGTTTTCCTGAACTTTCCAGCGGGTCTGTAGACATCGAAAGTCACGCGGAAGGGGTTGCCAGAGTCGGGAGGAAGCATCAATTTGGGGGCGGTCGCATAAGTCTGGGATGGGATGATCTGGAGGAGGCGGTATATGTCGCTGTAGCTGCGGTAGAGTCCGGGTCCGACTAACGGGCCAAATGTTAACCTATGGGCTGGGATTCGTATGGTTGGTCTGGTTAATCTCTTCCATATCTCTTTCAAGAAACCAAGGCCCCAATACCCTTTTCCTTGATCTGCCCTTCTCTTGTTGGCGTCGAAAGGCTCCATTGCCACGATTTCATCGTCCCAAGTTCCAGCGCGGAAGACAATGTACCCCGCTCTTTTCAGTCCAATATAGACTGTATACATTTCCAACGTCAGTTTCCCCCCAACGCCCTCTTCCATACCAATGAAAGCCGCATATGCCCCCTGCAAGCTCATAGGTACACCCAGATCTTCCTTATTCTCTTCAACTCCTTCTTCCTTCGGAACAGGCCACCTTATATCCAAAGTCCCGCGCTCAAGCATAAACAGCGCTTCCTCAGGCAACAACCACTCCTTCCCATTCTTGAACCTCCCAAGCGTCTGAAAAAGCTGTGACTTTACCTTCTCGACATACGCCATGTTGGTCTCCTGGTCATAAGTCGCTAGCATGTGCGATTTCGGCGGGTGGATTCTTGGGATGGATAATGTGTTATGCATAGCCAGCCGCGAGGCGTCGAGTGTGGACATTTGAAGGGATGTTTCATGAGGCTCGAAGTCCTTTTCTCCACGCTTAGGGAGGGTGAGTTTGTTTGGGTCATCTTGACTAGTAATAGTTAGAACCGAAGATTGGTAGCATTAGAGAGGGGAGTTTTAAGCATACGAGAGGTTGCTAAGGAACCGCCAATCTTGGGTTTCGTCGCTTAGATCGATATCGATGGGGGTGGCTCTCTTGAGAAAGGAGTAGTCTTCGTCTTCGTCTACCATTGTGAAGTGTATAATAAGGAAATGTGGTGGAGAAAGAATTGTCTGAAGTTTGCGGTGACTGTTAGCTGCTAACTACCTCGCGTAAAATTGCCCCGCGTTCAGGTTTGAGGGAATCTGCGACTCTCAGCTCAACCTTCTCTATCGAGGTCATACTAATTATTCATATTCTATATAATTCTACTTGTTCTCTTGTAGTTGTTCCAAGTTATTCTGAAGGCGCCATATTACACACTTTCACCACCAACGCTCTAACCATGTGTGAATCATTTGAATTACTAACAAGACTCTCACCATTCGTTCCAAGATCTCGGCGCTGGGCTTCATGCCAGGGCATCTCCCTCCCCCCCCTGACTGCATCAGGTCTCGGCAGATGAGAGAGACATGAGAAGGTCTAGACCTTCAAATGCATCCAACAATCGTTCTTCTATTCAGCCTCAAACGCAAGGTTGAAGCAAGCTGCAGCAGTTCCATAATCGAGGAGAGGAAAGAGGGAGAAGACTCATCCGCCTAGAGATTGCCGATTTCAACACCGAGATGCGTATTTCTGCGCTTTGTCCTAGAGCATGTTGCGAAAACAATCAACACAGGCAGTGAGGGACTGACGTCTAAAGAGAACAATGATGGTCTTCTTTTTCTTATGAAAAGTTCTAAATTGATTCCTCTCGTCGTTGAACTCGGATTCTATCAACATGCAACTGGCGACACTGAACAATACTGAGGCAAAAGGAAAATCGCTAACAAGTGCGCTGGACACTGTAACTACCTCTAACTTAGCTTGTTACTCCAGAAGCCCGCTAGATCGACGGCACGCCACAGCTTATTTCAGTATTTAAGGAATTGACGCCCTTAATTTTCACGACTTCTCCAGGTCTTTGCAAGCCTCCACCGGCCTTCTCTCAGATCCCTCTGTCGATTGCTCTCTCCTACTAGCCTCACGAGGTACATACACTGCCACCAACAAAGATCGGCGCCAGCCTTCCATCTCTTACGTCGTCCATAATCTTGGAACTTCCCCAGCTTATGGAATTCGTCGTCGAGTTCTTTTCTCTACTTCTTAAATCCATACGTTGAGATCTCCGAGCTTCTCCCGTATATTACTAGTCCTCTATCCTTAGAAACCCGTCATGGCTTCCACAGGCATTGACTATGTTTCCAACCACTTTCCACAAGAGAAGGGAGTGGGTGCGGGCAAACCTAATTACGATGTTGAAACTCATCGTGACTCCGACTCGATTACGAGCGTTCACGACTCTACGCATCGGAAGCTGAAACCGCGCCATATCCAATTGATCGGTATTGGCGGTACTATTGGTACTGCACTATACGTTCAGATTGGAAAGGGATTGCTCAATGGCGGTCCTGCAAGTTTGTTTGTGGCGTTCACTATATGGTAAGTCATTATCCAAGGTCAAATATATAAGAAAGGACCGAATTCGGAGACGATCCTTAAGCCCAAGCGACCACATACGATCTTAAACTAACAAAATTTTATCCTTTCGTGTCCAGGTGTTCTTTCATTTTGGCAGTTACTTTATGTAGGAAATCCTCCTTTTCATTCCATGTGGCCCAAAAGCAACCTTCTTTCCTATGCGCCCATCCATATGCGACAGCTTCTACACGCCTCCCCCCCCCCAACGCAAAAATGAGGAATTTCACTAAACCTTCTACCAGGTATCGCTGAGATGGTCACATATCTCCCCATCTCCTCGCCTTTTATTCGATTTGCCGGACGTTACGTGGATGATGCCTTCGGCGTTGCAGCAGGCTGGAATTTCTTCGTGTTCGAAGCCATGCTTGTCCCTTTCGAGATCGTTGCTTGCAATGTTATCATCCACTACTGGAGTGACGCTGTACCAGCCGGCGGTATCATCGCCATCATCCTCGTTTTATATGCGTATGTTTTCTCTATAACCCCAAACAAGCCGATCCTAACCTTACCCAGGGCGATCAACCTCCTAGCAGTGAAATGGTAAACCAAACCTTCCACTCTCTAACCCCCGTCTAACCCCTCCCGCAGGTACGGCGAATCCGAGTTCTGGGCCGCCCTCGGCAAAGTCCTCCTAATAATCGGCCTAATAATCTTCACCTTCATCATCATGCTGGGCGGCAACCCCCTCCACGACCGCTTTGGCTTCCGCTACTGGAAGTCGCCCGGCTCCTTTGCAGAACTTTACCGCACTGGTTCCCTCGGCCGCTTCCTCGGTTTCCTGCAATGCCTCATCCAGGCTTCTTTTACGATTGCCGGGCCGGATTATGTCAGTATGGCGGCTGGCGAGGCAGAGAATCCGAGGAAGGTCATGCCCAGGGCGTATAATGCTGTTTTCTACAGGTTGACAGCGTTTTTCGTGTTGGGGAGTTTGTGTGTGGGGATTATTGTGCCTTATGATGATGCGGAGTTGACGGCGGCGTTCAGGAATTCGGAGCCGGGTGCTTCTGCTTCTCCTTATGTCGTCGCGATGAATAGATTGAAAATATCCGGCCTTCCACACATCGTCAACGCCATGGTCCTTACCGCCGCCTTCTCCGCCGGCAACTCCTACGTCTACTGCGCCTCCCGCTCGCTCTTCGGCCTGGCGCTCGAGGGTAAAGCGCCCAAATTCCTGACCCGTTGCACAAGGAACGGGGTGCCGATCTACTGCGTGCTCATTGTGTTAGCCATCGCGCTTTTGAGTTTCCTGCAACTGTCGGAGAACTCAGCGGTCGTGCTGCAGTGGTTTGTGAATCTGGTGACGGCGAGCCAGTTGATTAATTATGCGGTTATTTGTTGGACTTTTATAAGGTTTAAGAAGGCCTGCGACGCGCAAGGCCTCGACCGCAACACGCTCCCTTACAAAGGCTTCTGGCAACCCTTCGCCGCATGGTACGGATTCACCGGTACTTTCGTCATGGCGTTCGTTGGTGGTTACACTGTTTTCCTCGACGACAACTGGGATGTGCCGACGTTTTTGTTCAGCTATATGATGATCTTCGTGTTTCCGGTTCTGTATTTTGGGTGGAAGTTTATTAAGAAGACGAAGGTTAAGAAACCAGAGGAAGTGGATTTGTATCAGGATCTAGAGGAGATTGAGGAGTATACGCGGAATTTTGTGGAACAGCCGGATCAGAGTGCGTATACGAGGTGGATGGATAAACTGTTCGGTTGAGGGGGTCTT